>VZTL01040891.1:202625-223414 GCA_013400535.1 Scopus umbretta
GTTTATGGTGGAGGCTAAAAGAGGCTACCTCACCCACCCACCTGGCTATGTTTTGCCCCTGGAATCTGAAAATAAAAGGGAGTTGCTCCCAAAGGAAATAAAGGCAAAACAGATGGCAAAATGTTCTGAAGATAAGAAGGCAGAGGAGAACAAGGCATATTAAAAGAGGTCTGGAAACTGTCCGGCTCTTGAAGGAGGGGAATTGCTCCTGGGGAGGGGATATTATCCAAAGGCCTATTCCCCATGAGCATCCTTGAAGAGGATTAGGCCTTGAAGTGCCTGGCTATATGAGAGACAAAAATATACCCACGGTCCTTTAGGACATGCTGTAACGCCAGGCTTCAGGCTGTGCTTGGTGGGAATCCAGCCCTTGAAAGCAATTTGCAGCTGGTATCCTTGCCCTCAGAAACTGCTGAGCCAGGGCGGCCAGAGAAGGACCTTGAGGGTCTTGGTGGCCTTGACAGTTTGGTGTGGCAGGAGGACACAGAGCACCTCATGGTTTGGAGCACAGGTATAGATGCACATACATGTGGTGTACATTGCACCTGGCCTCTGCTTGGAAACCTTCATGGGAATTCCCTTGCTGGAAATCTAGTCTTGCAAACAACAGGACATTATTGTTATGGCTGTAGGACCCTTAAAGCTCTGTTTCATGGATAAATAAGATATGTCTCTACCCAGGGCTGTCCGTACAGCACCTTTCACCACCACTGAATTAACTTCTAAATGTAATTTTAAAGAGAAAATATTGGAAAGGGTTTCTGTCAGTGTCTTGGCAAGCCTGGTGGCTGAGACAGTTTTGTCTGGAGGAGTCTGGGTCATGCAGCCCATTCCCACTGCTGCTCAGTGAGCACAGAGGAAGGCTGTGGGGTAGCCCACAGAAAGGCTTAGCAGATGTGCCTGATCATGGACCACTTCCCTGAGAAAGGCAGGCTAAAGTACAGTCTGCCAGGAAGAGCTTGGGCAGAGCTGATTCCCCACTTGGGGAATTCACCCATCATTTCCTTGGTAATATACAACGTGTTGGGTGTTTGCACATATGTGTAAATACTCATGCATGTGGGTAAGAGCAAAGCGCCCCTGTGCCATCAGTTGGTTTTACTCCCAGCCAGCACAGAATGCACAGGGACACAGCTTTGCACTAACGGCTCTTAAACTGTTATCCCAGATGAAAGCAGTGGGGCTGGTTTTGCAGAAGAAGAAGTTCAGCACAGGATCAGACAGTCTCGCCAGCCCCTCCGCTGCCCCCAGCAGAGACCTGTGCCCAGTCTGTGGGTGCTCCTCCCTGGCCCTGGGTCTCCACACCCTGCCATGTGCTGCAGTCCTGCTGTCCATCACTAGCTTTTTCGCACTCTCCTCTGTCTGTCCCCTGATGTCAGTGCTAGAGGTGCTCATCTCTCTTACTGATCAAATCATTCCTGACATGCACAGCGGCAGCCTCTTCCTTGCTGAACGTCTGTCTCCAGGGTCCTAGGTAAGGTCCTGCTCTCTCTTCCCCAGGCAGTGAGAAGGCAGAGATGGGGGAGGGTGGCGAGGAGGGCTAGGCCCGGCTCCCCAAGCCCTCACACCTCCTCTCCCCATGATACTGAAAGCCAGAGGACCCCCACAACTTGTTGCCTATCCTGGCAGTGAATGCAGGGCTAGAGATGAAGCCAGACGGCTTAGGATGAGCCACAAAGCCCACATTTTCAAGCAAAAGAGGAGATTAGCTGCTGGAGCTTAAACCTAAGGCAGGGGTGGCTGTTATGTCCCTGGAGGTCCCTGAATCTGGGAGGGATGCTCTCTAGGAAGCCAGACACAGGTGATGAGGCTGAGTTTTAGCTGAAATCTCGCAGCGCTAGGCTGGCAGGCTGGGAGGAGGAGAGGGAGGCCAGGTCAAGTAAGGCTTTATGCTTGTCCTCCTTCTGCATCAGCCCTGGACTTCCACTGGTGGCCATGTGAAAAGGCCTGGCCCCCTGCAGTGGGACCCCAAAGCAGAGTCAGACAGGTTCAGTAGAAAGAGGTGTCCAAGCTCTCCGAAAATTGCTCAATTAAAAAAAAAAAAAAAAAGTGCATGCACAGGATCAAGCCTATGGAGTTAAAGATTTCATCTTGCCTGTGCACATCTTTTCCAAGTAAAGAATATGCTGAGTTTCTACGATGTGACACAAAAAACTACATTCTCTGAAGAATGACAAAAATCTGCTTTTTGAGCTGCAAGTGATGGACTGAAAGAGGATGAGGAATCTAGGCATAGGGAAGAGTTGTTTTTTTAAAAAAAAAAAAAGCAGGCAAAAAATTTAAAGTCACAGTGAAATACCACATCGGCTTCATTTCCTTCTGAAATTTTTCATTTAAAGAAAAAGGCAATGAAATGCTGCTGAAATGACATTTTTGACAAAGTGCCATTTTTCAGCATGACCTCTCGGACCCACTCACACCAGTGCTGCTAACTAGTTCTGCGTTCATCAAAGCCTGCAGAGGCGCAGGGCAGCGTACTGCGTGCTGATGAGCAGAAATGTTTTGGCTTTTTCTGTGCAAGTGCCTCATGGGTCTAAGTCCTGGAGCAGCTTCCACTGGAGATGTTCAGGCTGGGCTAGTGGTGCCTGTGACTTCCACAAGGCCACAGAAGAAAAGGTGGGGGCTTGAAGAGGCTTTACAGTCATCGAGAACCTGCTCTTGTGGGTGCAATTTACTCCTGGGGACTGCTTGCTCCGGACAGGCTCTGGAAGGGGGATTGTGGTTTTCAAAAGCCAGGGAGCTTTTCATCTCCAAGCTGCTGGTCTCAGTGGGCAACCCCAAGTTAGCACATGAAGAAATGCTTCCTGCAGAGTGTTAGGGAGGGAGTTAGGGTGTGCTGAGTAACACAGGAGACAGCAAGGCTCCTGCCTTCTCTGCTTTCCAGATCAGGAGTGGATGGGTGCCCAGGGTGCTGCGAGAGACCATACTGCCGCCACAGCTGAAAGTATTTGTGATGGACCACAATAGGTTCTGAACACCACAAAGAGTCCACTAATACATCTAAAAGCCTAGCAGTTGAGCTGAGTGCCCTGGTACATTGTCTTCTCTATAACCACAGTAATTGCCCTGAATATGGTATTTGCTTTCATTGCTTGGCCTAGATTGCTGCGGACTGTTATTGCATACTTGTAAATAGCTGCTGTGTTCCACCTTGGAGGAGACTGCACTCCACAAAGGTGGCAAGGAAGCTTTGCCGCTGTCTAAATAATCTTTCCTGAAGTGGGATGGATGCCATGAGACTTAATCTCCTTTAAAAGCTTTGAGTTCCTTGGATGGAGGAGTACAATATTATTTTATTAGCTTTACCACAATTGTTAGCAGTATCACTAATATCAATCTTATTATAGTCATAATATCTGGTCAGGATCAAAAATGATGAAGCTTGGCCAGCTGGCCAAAATGCTGGGTCTCAGGCCACATGCCAAAGGTTTCCCCAGTGGGCATGTAGTGATAGTCCACCAATGATCCCAGCCCCACCATAGGAGAGGAAATAACCCCTGGAGATCCTGTACAATGCAAGACACAAGTCTATTGTTCCTTTAGAGTTAGTTTTCCCTGGTATTATGCTACTGTGGTGAGACCTCCACCCTGGATCAGGGTCCCCCCTATCTCTCCAGCCCTAGAGCACAAAGAACTGCCTCCAGATTGCTCCCAGCTAAATGTGCTTACGGACACAGTGCTGGTGAGCTTGGGTGCAGACGTTCAGCAGACAGGGAATGGCTGCGTGCTCCCATCAGCAACCGTCCTCAGCACTGATCACTGGGGCCAGTACGAGGCACAGAGCTGCTGCAGCCTGGGCACCCGGGGGGGCGCGAGGGAGATCAGGGCTTTGGCATGTCCTCTGAGCAAATGGGTGGAGAAACGCTGCTCCCTCCTATATTTGCAGCTGCATTTGCTCAGCCGCAGAGTGAACCACATCCACCTGCAGCCCTGATTTGGAGACATTTGAAAGGTCCTGCGCTTCACTCAGTTCATGTTTAACCTCTCACCATGTCCTTGCCCTGGCCATGCCACCCTCCATTCCAGACCAGAGCATCTTTCGAGCTTTGCTTTCCTTCCCACCTCTCTCGGTATGTGTTATATCCACCCTGTGGGTGGGAGGAAGGTGGGAAGGATTCATGGCATTGATCAATAACTCTTTCCTGCCCAGCCAGGAACCCAACCCGCCCAATTTTATTGCTGCAACCAGATCCCCGGCTTGAGGGATGTTACGACAACCCGCCTGGGCCGAGGAGGCCAGAAGAACAAATACCTCCCTAACAGGCATGACTTCAGCCCGCACATGCCCTGCTCCCCGGATGGCTCCTCTGACAGAGGAAACCCCCGCGAGGATTTACAAGTCCCAACAACTTCCTGAAATCGCCACTCCTGCTTGTTATCTCACCCTCCCATCACCTGCACCAGTCCAGATCCCTGTCTGAAGGGAAAGGAGAGCCCTGAGAAGGAAGAGTAGGAGGTGTGTGAGTCCTGGAGTTCAGGCTGGGGGATGGGACCCCGACAATGAAATATCTGAGCACTCTGGCTGAGTCTTTTTACTACCTGAGATGGAAAATGAGTGCCAGCTGCAAATCAGGGATTTCAACAGCCTCTCTGAAGGCACGTCAAGCATTTTATGGCTGGAAATACATTTAGGGTTTATTATGGGCTGCCCACTGATCTTTCCTGCATGCACACAGTGGCTAGGCCCTGTTCCCACCCTGCCTTCGGATGGGGAGGGGTCCCCACAAATTGATCTGTTTTCGGATGGCAAATTGGTTCCATCTGCTGCTTCTCTGCTTTCCTTCTTCTGAGCAAGGATTTAACTTCACGTCGAGACAGGCTGGAAGCTGATTCGGAGGGCAGCCCGGGCCTACAGTGGGATGCAGCATATGTTGTAGACCTGTCAAATGTCACACACAGCAACACTTGCCCCATGGCTCCCTCCGCAGCAGGACCGGGCTCCCCTGTTTTCAGCACTGGGCCCAAACTCCCCATCCTCCAGCACCTGACATGTGCAAACCCCACACCCTTATGACAGGAGCACCCCCATCATCCAGTCCCGTGCTGGAGTCTTGGGAAAGCAGGCAGAGTAATGGGGGCTGGACGTCCTTGAGGTGGGAAGCTGCTGCAACCACAGCTTTGCAAACCAGCACACAAGCTCTTCAGGAGCCTAGGCATACCAGCTGTTGGAGCAAACATCTCTCAGCTTCACTGCTAGACGTGCTACAGCCATGTCTTCATTGCACCGCATCGTCCCCCAGATAACCTGGGGCTTAACTTTGCAGCAGAGCAGCAAAACTGTCTGCTCCAGAGAGAATCAGCTACACTGAGCAGCGCAAAGAAAGAAGGCTAGGGGATATTGGTCTTCTTTCACAGCTTGACCTCTTTCTCTCAGGGAAGGTGTTAATTTGGGTCTCTCCTCTTCCCAAGCACTTATCTTCCTACAGCCTCCCATAACTTCACATCTTTGAGTCCTCCTCCCTTCTGTCAAAATTACTTGAGACTGTCAAACAGTTTCAAAAGTTGTTGAGGAGGAGACAGGCAGACATATATGTGGGCCTAAAACTTGCTTCCATAGGAAACCCCAAGCTAAACCCTAAAACTGCAGCCCTTTGGGCAGCAACCATAAATCACAGACACCAGGGTTGGGGACAAAGGCATTGGGCTTAGAGGAATGAGACATATGGCTAGCCAGCGGGACAGACCTGCTACCAAACCCTCTGGCAGTTGGCAATACCTCCCTATACATACTGTATATATAAAGAGCATATACCTGGCTCTTCCCATCAAAGCTTCTTGAAGGAACCCTCTCCATGTGCTTGCCAAAATGGTAATGTAGCCCTGTTACCATGCAGCAAAATAAAAAATTCCCTTAGAAAAGAAGATGTAGGTGATGCTCTTGCTGTTGATCTACCCTCCTTGCCACACCTCACTCCTGCTTGCCCCACCATGATGTGGTGGAGTTGTGGATGCCATGGCATGCTAGCCTGGGTGCTAAGAAGCTTGCTGGGCAATCACACCCAATCCAACCCTGGTCATTAATGCACACAGCTGGATATTGCTGGCCTTCACTCTGCTCAGCTGCCAACTATGTCCTTTAGCATCAGTAGCTCCCTGCCAGTCCTCCTGTCCACCCTCCTGGTGGGTGTCCCCACTTTGTTCTCATCTGAGCTTGCTTAAAGGATCATTTTTTGTCCCCACTTGAGAAACAGATCCATGTACCACACACCCCTCAACTGTCTGGGTCCTTCTGTTCAGCCACTTGTTTAATGGCTCCTTTCGATTTCTATTGATTGGTCTCCGCTATTCCTGTTGTACTCACATTTTCAAGCTTTCTCTGGTGAAAAAAAAAAAAAAAGACATGGAAATTTCCCTGCAGTGTCCTGGTGCTGAGAACTTGGGACTTGAAAACATGCAGAAAGCTGTCACTGCTGGCAATAAATGAGGATAGTTGGGAACATACACAGAGGAGGAGGGAGAACAAAGGAAGGAAAGGGGAAGAGGAACTGGACTAAACCTGAGGAGCTGCAGAGAGGGACAAGGCCTGTTATCTTGTCACCTTCTGAGGGAACAGAGGTGCGAGGTCTGAGGTGGAAGAACCACACTTCAAATGCAACCTGGGGACAACAGGGCTGAGTTTAAACAGGGCTGTAAATCAGTTCCTGCCTGGTGCTCTAGCAGCTGTCTACCTTGGCCTGTGCCACGGCAGCCATCTTGCCTGATACCATGGCAACTACCTTGGCCTGTGCCATGGCAGCCATCTTGGCTGACCCATCCCAACTGGGTGCTGAGTCTACGAGCACAACCCCCTGCCATTTCATATCTGAATTTGCTGTGAGAGCAACAAGTCCTTCATTAAACTCATGCTGTCCATGGCCTGGGTGCCAAGGAAGGGCTGTAAGGTCCCAGGGTCGCTTGGCTATGGGTGCTGTGCTCAGCGGCCATTCTCCGCAGAGGTCAGCCTTGCCGTGAGGCAGCAGAGCAGCATCGAGCCGCATCGAGGTGTCTGGCCCGGGATCCCTGTGTAGATGCCCTTCCCCTCGTATACTCCTGCTACCATCTGCTGGAAGGAATCAGCCTGCGCGCTCACGCACCACACGGAAACCCTGTTGGGAGCCATAATGGGAACAGCACAAGGACGAAGGCAGCGCTGGGGTGAAGCTGCCGCTCGCTGCTTTCCCACCGTGTGCTCAGGGGGACCGGGATGCCCGTGTCTCTCTCCTAGTGTGTGGCTGCCTGCATGTTGTTTAAAGGCTGTGATTCCTGACAGCCTCCTCGGCTCTGACACCGCCCTGCTCCACAGTCTTGCGTAAGGCATTGATTTTGCCTGTGCCTCAGTTTCCCTGCTGATACTTAAAACACCAGCCCTTGGTGTTGCTCAGTCCCCTCCATTTAACTTACTGTGACTGTAAACATTGTCCCTTCCTAGACAGGTGCCATTAGCTTTACCATGCTCCCATCCCCTTTCCTCCCCACTGTTCCCAAAAAGCATTGCATTGAGCAGCGCTCCCCTGCCACAGAAATACAGCCATGCCTTCAGGAGGTCGTGGGGGCTGCTCATCTCTGACTGCCTGGGAAAAAAAAACAGTACCGAAAGCCAAAACACCAGCTCAACACGCTCTCCTGTGCAAGCTGGGCCAGGGACCAAAGACAGTCAGTACCAGGCTAGAAGCTTGTGTATTTTTGCTATGGGTTGTTGAACAAACCACACAGTTTTACCCTACAGGGTATCATAAATAAGCAATGAAAAAGCAGAGAAGTGAAAAGGAAAAGTATTTGCCTGCAAAAATATGCCACAAAGTAAATGAATCAGAAGGACGTGGACTATGCTGTGCAGGGCCTGCTCTGTCTAAAAGCAATGCTTTTATAAGGTAGGGAAAGTGATTTAAGAGACTGCAGGTAAACATGGGCTCCCACATACTGTTCTGGGGAAAAGTGGCAGAATAAATATGCAAATCCTTCTTATGTGACAGCCAGGATGGTGAAAATGATTATGAAATAGACCTGGAGAAGGCTGATTAATAATTTATCCTCAAATGGAAGTTAATTCTTGGCTGAGCAGCGAGGATAATAAGGCTGAGGAATCAATAAGAGCATTTACAACTCTGTAAAATGCGTTTACAAGTGCAAAAAGATGGGTTGCTTTGTGGTCATGCCTTGCATGAGCTAGGAGAGAGGGAAGGGAGAGCACACAACAGTGGCTGTGCAGCACTGGCTGCCCAGACAAGTCTGGAGAGGAAGCTGGGCATCAGCAGATGCCGGTGGAGCTGACCATAGTCTCTGGATTGGTACTGTAACCTGAATGATCCTCCGCAGTTAACACATGCCCTGACAACCCATGTAGGACACAATAATTAAGCCCAATCACTTATGAAGGTTCCTATGATGAAGACAGTGTTGACAGAGCAGTTCAGCAGTGTCTTCAGCCAGAATGTCTGTCCTCAGGGACAGAGAGTGGAAGTGACTGCCTGGGACACTACACTCTTGGGTGGCCCGTGCACATGTGGCCTAGCTAATCCACCTCTTCACCACCCCTGCACTACAGCACACATGGGTAGGGTACTCACCTTGCTCTCACAGAGAAAGCAGCAACCATCAGCAGCCTCCTTTGGTGTATACTCTTAAAAATATATGCCTCAGATTTCAAACAACATCCTCAGTGAGATCCATCAGGCAGCTGGAGGTTTGCTACTTGTCCACCTCATCTTCTCTGCGTGGCTGAGGAATGGCTGCTTGAACAGCAGCACTGCCCTGGGAAGTGGCAAAGCATCTTCACGTGGCCTGGCTCAGAGCTGGGAGCAGGTATCTCTGCCTTGATGCAGCTGAGGATGGGGTCCCTCAGCTTGCTCCCAGACACTGACCCTGGAAGGGACATGAGCCCATGACATGTAAGGCATATAATTGTCACCAACGGCTTTGAGCCTGTGGGTTCCATGGGTTCCCAAAAAGTCCCTGAAAAGTGAGAAAGAAAAGCCAGTGGGGCCACAAATGACTAAAATCCACATTGCCCCTGGCAAGTTTTCCTTCATGATTTCCTCTGTAATTAGAGCAGTGACATTTTGGGGGAGCAGAGGGAGGTGAGAAGGCAGTTCCCACCAGGGACATGCCTGATACTGAGACCCTCCCTGCCTTCAGCAGACAGTACAAATAATAGATTTGCACAGATTTCTTCTTAGTGCTGCTCATCCCCTCAGGGCCTTTGGCAGAGTGTCTCCAGCCCCCGGATGGCAAGGTCTGTCCTAGCCGAATGGTTTGACAGAGGGAACATGGAGGGAGAAATGTGAGGCTGGAGGGACCCTGATGGATAGTCTTCCAAGGCAACTCTCCCCAAACCCTCCCAACAGATGGGTGCCCAACCTGCTTGTAAATACTGCCAGTGAAAGAGGCTCTATCCGTTCCTGACAACTTGTTCCAGGGTTTGTGTGTGCTCAGAGTTGAAGGAGTTTCCTAACATCTGACCTAAATCATCTTTGCTGCAAATGAGGCCTCTCTCTCCTTGTCTTGTCCCCACACTGAATATGGAGAGCAATCCATTAATGTCCTCATATAAAAACCTTATATACGGAAATATTTTTTACTTGCTGCCTTCTGGTCCTTTCCTTTTTGGACAAGATAAAACCAGTTCCTTCAATTTTCCTTTCAAGGTCAGATTTTCCAAAGCGTTTATCTTTGTTACAGTGTTATGCCAAGAATGGCGCGCAGCCCTCTGGATGTCCCACCTACTGTGAGCAAAGAGGAATAGTCAGCTCCAGAGTGCTCTTCTCGTCTCCCCCTTCAGAGGGCATTTAACAGGACTTCATGAGAAACAGAGGAGGGCTACAAGAGGATTGACACTACCAGGCATGGGCTGAGACCCTTCAGCTGGTGAAAGACTAGAGGCAGGCTAGGTGACGGAGGTGAATGTTATTGAACAGGTAAATAAGGAATGACTGTTCACTGTTTCTTTCAATACAAGAACCAGGGCTGCCAAGTCAAAGCAGCAGGAAAACAAATGGAAAGATAAATTCCTTGTGCTGTGTACAGCTAACCTGAGAGACGCCTTGCCTTGGGATATGTGGATGCTAGCTGTTTGAAGGGGTTCAAAAAGGAACTCAGGAAAATGCATGAGAAAAAATCCACAAAAGCTGCTGTTAAATGCAAAGTCTCAATGTTTGGCTGAGGAAGTACCCTATCAAAGATTACTGAAGCCTGGAAAACTATTCTGGAGAAACATCACAGCACATGGACCCTCTTCTTACACATTAGGCATCCTCTCAGACATGGTGCAGGGCTGCGTGGACCTTGGATCTGACCCATTCAGGCTTTCTCTGGCTCTAGCTCACACTGCGCCTCTGTTGAGCATCCCAGAATGCTGTCTGCTTTAGTGAACAACATGCCTGCTAAAAATGGGTTCAGTATCAGCTATCAGAAAGGCACTTAGGCTGACTCAGTCATCTAGGCTCTCTCAATTGCTAAGGAGAAGAGACCTGAGAAACATGAAGAAAGAGAGAGAAAGCAGGCATCAGTGCATCTTGTAGAAACTCACATGAGGACAGACCAAACTTGGTCCCATTTAGGGGTTTGTTCTCTAGCATAATAAACTGTGATCTTAAAACATTGCTCAGCTAAAAGTGCATGCTGGGCTCATATGGGACACTGGGGCTGGGGGAAGGTGACCTGCTTTGCAGTCTTGTGTGGCCACACCTTTGTTCAGGTCTCTGTCCCTGGACTTAAGGCAATTTACAGTAAGATTTCAGACATCCCATTTCAGACAGGCGTGAAATCAACTTACCATCTGGAGCAAAGATCAAGAGTCCTGGAGGGGTGAGGTCCAAAGCACAGCAGTGTCTTGGCCCATCTGAACTGGGCTGAAGCTGTTGGCAATCATGGCTTTTGCGTCTGTAGTTTAAGCCTGAACTGACAGAAAGAGCCTGACTTTGTGAGGGAACTCTTATCCTTTCTCACTGCTACCAAGGCTGGGGCTGGAGTACTCAAGAGCAGGAGACCCCTCTTGGTATTACAGCCCTCCTGGCATGAACTGGAAGATGCCTGCTGCAGATGGAGGACACTCAAGGCTTTAGAGGGCCCTGGTTTGTAAACGGTTTGCTTCTATAGCAGCTCCTTCCAGGTAACAGTGCAGACTAACTCATCATCGCATGTCTCAGCTGGTGTGAGCGGCAGTTGGTGGGACCCAGAGCAGGGCAGCTGAGAAGAACATGAGTTATTTGCTCTGCTCTCCAGCCCTGCGTGTGCCTGGTGGTCTCTCTGGTTCCTTCCCCAGTAGAGATCATGGATGACTTTGTCCAATGCTGAGCCAGGGCACAGGCTGTCTCCAGCTCATCCAGCTACCCACATCACCACTTCCAGGGTGCTCCAAAAACATTGAGAGTGATGTTTCTTGTAGGGGAAAGTGTGTAGCTGCTCTTATGGATGCTGGTGGCATTGGTAGAGAGAAGGCGGCCATTCCTGAGATTGAACAAAGCTCCAACATATAGACTGAGAGGAAGGGTGGGCACAGACATGGGTTTTCAACACTTTATTTATTTTTACAATCCTCACTTTTCCCACTTCCCCCTACCAGGCATCTTGGAAGCCAAGACTGACACCTGCCAGGATGTGAGATGTCCAGACAAAATCAGAATGATCCTCTCCAAAGCTGGAGCAGAGGGGAACTGGCTTCAGCCCCTGCGGAGATCAAAGGACCAGCTGGGTCTGGGGTTGCAGGGCTGGGTGATTCCCAGGTGTGGGGGACCAGCGAGGTGTCAGTCACGTCCCCCTGCACATGCTCCTGCAGACGCTCGGCATATGACTTTGAGGCAGCTGGTGGCAGCTAAACCTTGGCCTGCACACCCCCTTCCTTGAGAAGCATGACGGAAGGGATTAAGTGGCTTGTAAGGTGACACGGGGTCGATCAGCTCTCAGTGGAGTGGTGGGAGGGGAGATGCTGAAGTGGCTTTCCATCTCTGCCCTTGTTCTGTCCAGTTGCTACCCAAGCTAGAAGCCTGTCCTCACTGGAGCTGGAGGAACAGCAGCTACTATACCTGCCACCCACCTTTTAGGCCTTACCTCTGTGTCCTTTTCCTTTGAGGAGGACAGGATTTGTTCCTCCAGCCTCTTCTCTGTGTCACAAGCAGTGATGGTTCCAGTGGGGTGCCTCCAGCAGCTGGAGGTGCAGAGGATGCATGGGGGCAAGTAGATGCGGTTCAAGCATCTGGTGTCCATTTCTTGTCCATTTTCTTATCTTGGGTCAGTTGTACCATGGACATTTTTCGCCCATGTGGCACACAGAAACATGGTGGGACCCTACCACCATCTGGGGACAGCAAAGAAAGGGCTGTGCCACATGGAGAGCTTTTTATGCAAGCACAGGTGGCTCCAGCATCTCCCTGCAATCCCATCTCCAGCTGCACTGCCCTATCCTTCTTCCTGCTCCCAGCCCGCCCCTTCGGCAGGCATGTCTGGATGAATCCTGTGCTCTGCACTGGCCAAAGGCTTGTACCCCCCACTGCCGCTGGCAGACATGGGATGGCAGCACATGGGTCTTGCTGGCAGGGCCCTAACAGCCATAGGGAGCAGGATTAGCAGCTCCTGTGGTATCTCTGTATTTCCACATGCTCTGCCAGCCCTGTTATTCCTCTGCAGCCTTCCCACCTGCCAGTCACACCCAGCCTTTCCGTAACACAGACTCCTCTCATAGGGAGGCACCAGAGGGCAGGGAATAAACTTATGGGATTAGTTCATGTGACTAGTCAGTGCTGAGGATGGCCAGATTTTTTTCCATTTAATTAGTTCACATCCCTGTAGCACCAATGGACTGCACTGAGCTCAGGCACTCTGCATCTAATGAGTGAATCTTCATGAGACCTGCAGAGTTTTACACACAGAAGAAACACAGTGCACAGCCCTTTTGATTGTCCAGTCTTCTCTGCTGGCTCAGGGGCAGCTGCTGAGCTTTGCCCTTCCCAGGGCAGAAGACAGCACACATCAAGATGCAGGTGATGTCAGGTCAGGTGGAGGAGCAAGGAGCAAGACATGAGACTGCTGCTAGCGTGGAGATCACCTCCCGTGGTCCCCATGGCTTTGTTTGCTGCTATATACCCCCCAGTCTCCCTCCTGATCCAGGAGGCTGTGCGCCAGGCACGGCTGCGTCAGTAGAAGGGGTCAAGAAGCAGGGGAGATGCTTGGTGCTGTGAACAAGTGATAGGTTTCCCTTCATTGTGAGAGCACAATGGTGAAAGCTTAAACCAAAAGGGGTGAAAAGACTCATGACTGGCATCAGTAGTGGAAAAAAAGCATCTTTAAGTGGCATCTCTAGTGGAAAATCTGGCATCTCTAGTGGAAAAAATCCAGGCCAGTTCATCTGGAGAAGAAAGCTCACAGAATGCTGCTCTGTCTAAATATATATTGCTCTCTCCATGAAGGTCCCACAGCAGTCGCATGGCTGTTCTGCCAGAGGTGGTGGAGGAGGAGGAGGGAGCGGGTGCAATACAGACCTGGCAACATTAGAGGGAGCTTTGGGAAGGGGTCTGGGAAGAGTCGGAAACAATAACTAGATGTAAATTACATTTTGTGAGTTTGTTTAAATAAGGGATCCAGTTTAATCCCATCGACTGTTTGCTTAGTGTACAGCTGAAAACTAGCATCAACAATTTTATGCACACTAATAAATTCAAGCCATTACTCTCTCCATCTGCAGCTTCATTCATATAGTTTAAGAATCAAAGCGATTTCCCTGTAAATTTCTAAGGCTCAGTAATTTACTCCAAAGAATGTAAATAGAAAGTGCCTGAAGGCCCAGAGAGATGGTCTGATAAGCCCTCCTCCCTTTCCTCCTCTTCTCACTCAACTCAGGCAAAGGGATGTGAGATGCCCAGCCTGGGGAGCGAACATGGATACCAGGCAGCGGCCCCGGCCTGCCCACTGGTGTTATCCTGCGGCTGGATGTGGCACCCATCAGCTAGGGAAAGGGAGCCCTGCAGACTAGGATGCTTGGCATGCCTATGGCACCGTGCTCTGGGGCGGCTGCAAGGAAATCAATCATCTTTTACTGTTCTTTGCTCCTCTGGCCGGGGTGGAACATTCCTCCTAAAGAGAAACTTGTTATCCTCCCCGGCAGCATCTCTGCTGAATTCCTGACATTGGAGGCTATAAATACCCCCCGTACATGAGAACAGCATGTGGGCAAAGCTCCCAGGGACTGCGGGCACCACGGTGTCCACCCTGTACTGTGTATACACTGGGCTCTGCCGCCAAACCGCTGGGAGAGCTTTCCAGCTGGCTGGGGAGGTTTTGTCCTTGTTCTTAGCTTAAAAATGAAGGCAAAAAAGGTGAAAGACTGCAAGGAAACCAGCTGGTCAGGTGTTCTCACTCCAGGGTTTTAGGTTTGGCCTGTCCAGCTGGGGTAGGGACAAAGTTTGCACAAAGATCTATATCTTAATGAGTTTTACAGTCTGAGGCTTTGAAACGGGGTTGGAATTAAGGTTAGAAAGTCTTGCGCTTTTTTTGAGAATTGCAGAAGTGTCCCATCCCAAGTCAGGATAAAAACCATCAGAAGTCACAGCAGCCCCCTTCCCATCACCAGAACTGTATGGTCAGAAACCTGGATGAATATTTTTGTATGTGCCATTTTGAACCACTGGGTCTCAGTTTTCAACCTTTCAAGCTATTTTACAATTTGAAAGAAAAAGCTCATTTTAAGCAGAAAACAACTACTTTTTCATTGTAGGCCATGTATTTTATTTCAAAATGTTTATACTTTTTTATAAAATAGGAAATATGTCTAAACCAGCCCACTGAACAGCTTAACTTCAGGAAATCAAGAGATAAAATTAATAAAACACTATTCTGCTTAGGCAAGCTGTCTCTATTTTACACTCAAGGAATTGGTGGATTATGCAAGAGGTCTGCAGCAGAGCAAGGGGGTGTTTAGAGGAAACTGGGGGATGGCAGGCTAAACTGCAATGGATGCTGCACAAAGATACAGCAAGAAACAGCTTTCTAGGAGAAAATCCATGCTTATAAATGAAAACATTTGGCTACATAAGAAATGAAGCTCCGGGATTTGGACTAGCATTAGCACTACCATTTTTAAATGCTTATATAGCATCAAGCACAATAAAGAGCCGGCCAGAGCTCTGCAAAGTGCAGAAGTTTGCAAAATCCAGAGGGGAGAAGGCAGGCTGAGAGTTCCATATGTGCAGCACTTAATTAGAAATGTCTGTCTCATTCCCTCTCTCCTTTCACTGATTTCAAAACTATCAGCAAAGGATATCCTCAAGGAACACTCACTTCAGATCAGATTAATTAATTTAGTTTTAATTTCAAGGTTTAAATGCATCATACTTTTTAAATGTTAAAAAAAAAAATTGTGTCTAAACACCAAGCATAATCATTTTTTAAAACACAGAAGTGAAGTCATTAAACATTGACCAAACTTTTCCTGTGGAGTTTCTTCCAAACCTAAATCCTGGTAAAATGAGGCAAGTCTTTTCAATGTTGGAAGAATGGTCCATTCTGAATGAGCGTTGTCCAGAAGAATTATTTTTAGCTATCTTGCTCTAGGTCTGATTTTTGGCCCTTCTGAACTATGTCACATGGGAAGATGGAATCTGATGGTGTGTTTCATATGAACAGATCTCAGTGAATAGACACCCTGGTGCACAAGCTCTCATAAGCAAAAGCATCAAGTCGTTGCATTGCCACTGAAGTCAAGAGAAGCTGGATTGCAAACCCACATGCAAACACTGCATGAAAACCAGTGGGAGAAAAGCAATATTGGTTGGGGTATGTAACCATATGGAAGTGTCCATGTGAAAAAGAAAAGCTGATGAATATCCCTGTGGGATGAAGGTGGAGATGGCTGCATGTCTTCTAAATCTGACAGACTATTGTTGTCTGAAGACAGGAGTCCAGAAATGGACATAACAAGCAGGAGAGAGGACCTCAATCAACCCAACATCTCTGCCCAAGAAAGCCAATACCCAGGCCCAAGAGGACCCAGATGGAATAGTGCTGTGACTGGGGGGTCTGGAGTGTGTGGCAAGAGGACCAGGGACTGGTGTCTTCCCATATCATGGGTGTGGACTTAAGAATCCAAAAGATGAATGCTAGAGAAGGAGAACCACCATCAGCCAGTGGATTTCTTTGGAGCCAGGTTAAGCAGCTGTTTTGGGATCCAGATATGATTTAACTCTGCAGAGCTGGACCTAACCCCCATTCACACTGTCTTTATTATCCACAAGAAGTTTGGCTTCAGTGGGCCAGACCCTGACTCCACTGCATCTAAACTCAAGGTTACTCCCCTGAAGATGACAGCGCAGATCAGTAGTGCATCCAGCAGGCTTTTGGGTAGGTTACACTAGTTCTGGATTCAACCAGAATTGGGGCATCACTGCAGACCACAAAGGGTTGATCCATGCTAGGGATTAGACCTTGGTGGCTGGATCGCTGTACCACCTTGCTCACCGCTGCCTTAACACACAGCCTGTGGCTAATCCTACAAACATACTTTCTCTCTCCACACAATAAATTGCAGGAGCTGAGGAACAAAGTGTATGTTGGGGTGATGTGAACCCCTCCATCAAAGTCTAAGTTTGATGCATCCTCTGTTTTTCCAGCACCTCATTTTCCCTTCCTGTGTACCACTTAATAGAGTTGTTACCCTGTTAGTTTAAAGGGCCGCTTGAATCCTATTAGAATATTAAATTATCTGGTATTCTGCTTCTGGCAAGAGCCAGCACAGAGGGCTGTATGTTAACTTGACAGATAAGCTGTCATTCTCTTAAGTTAGCTACATTTAAAAGCCAACATCTTTGTTAGACCAGGGGGGAACCGCCAGTGAAGCAAACGGAGAGGGGATGTTCCTCCTCCTCTGCCGACTTGCTGCACTCCATCAGGTGGCATGGACCAGCCACTCTGGTCTTCCCACAGATGGGTTTGGGAATACATCCTCCTCCAGCCTCATCTTCAGATGGTGCTTTCCTTCCTTGCTGTCATGGGGGAGATGGGAGCCCTACTGCTCTGCCCTTCTAGATCAGGATGTTGCCTGGGTCTCTTCAAAAAGCCAAGGTGGGGAACAGGGAAGGTATGAAAGGAAAGCACAGAGCCACACACAGGAAAGCCCCCCACAAGCCAGAGAAGGGACCCTCTTCACAACAACATTCAGGTGACACTTGTCAGGTGGACAGAAACTAGCTTGTCCAGATGTTCCCTATTTCCCTACTAAGCTTCTCCAGGAGAAAGCAAGGCTTTAGGCTGTCCCTAGAAAAGACCTTGGAAGTGCCCCTCTTGCTTAGGGTGACTCCTGCACATACATCTCTGTCCTGGAGGGGACAGGCGAGGCATGGCATCTTCTCCAACTCTTAGCAAGGCCATGGCAGCAAGCAAGGCACAGGGGTTGGGGTGGTATGAATCTGGTCCAGATGTGCTCCCACCTGGGTGCAGAAGCAAAGCAGCTGCACAGCCTCAGTGTGGGATGTCCTTATCACTTCTGGAGAGAGGAGGCTGAACGAACTCGGCTTGTTTAGCCCAGCATGACACCTGCTGAGAGGGGATCTGATTGCTGTCCATAAATACGTCAACAGGGCTAACAGCAGGGAAGAGCCGCTGAAGCTAAAAGAGGACACTGGCACTGGAGCAAACAGGGCTAAAGCAGAAGGAAAGAAATGTAGGTTGGAAATTAGTGGCAGATTTGTAACCATCAGAGCAAAGAGAGGCTGGAATAAGCATCCCACAGGGCCAGAGTGGGCCAAAGTCAATGCTTGTGTAAGACAGAGCCTGTTCAGTCCATGAAGGGGCTGTTGTGTTGGATGTGTTCAAAGCAATAGTCCCCAGCTCCAGTTATGTTTTCCACGCAAGTCAGGCATTGTTGATGAGAGGCACCTTTACTTGCCTTGTGTCTCCCTCTCAGTGGAGCTGCTGGCACTGGGAACCCCCACTTTCTCAACCAGGCGGACCAGCTTCTCGGCTGGGATGTGCTCCAGCTCCCAGGCCCCAAAAGGCAGCTGGATGTTCAGCCTTCCATACCAGGTCCAACCCATCCAAAACACGACTGTAAGCTGTACCTATACTCTGTGCTAGTAGGAGCATGCTGAGGTATCATTTGGTACAGTTAAGCTTGGGTGAATCGAGCCGCAGCAACGTTATTCCCACTACCCATCCTGCCTCTCCTGGATGGACCTACCCTGGAGCAGTCAGCAGAAGGCACTAACAGCATAACCCACTGCTGAATTTGAATTTGCAGACTGCCGATTGGGGTGACAGCTGTGCAGGCCACATTCCCTTCTGCCCTTTTTGCTCCAAGAGTAGCAATGTCCAGCAGAAGGGCATGGAAGCTAGCAAGGGAGAGCAAGGGACAACCCAAATGCTGCAGGCCAAGGTCAGATGGCAGACATGCCATATCCCTAACTGTCTAACTGGCCCCAGCCCCAAAGCTGGCCCTTTGCACCGCAGCAGCTGGATGGCTGTATATTTTCTCCTGAAGTGCCACAGCTTAAAACCCCAGCATCAACACTGCCTGCTGATTTCCCTCCATGCTGATGTAGCGGTGGCTAAAAGCTTGTGGCGGATTGGGGTGGCTCCAGGCTGGATGTGTGATGTGTTCAGCTGTCCCGGCTGCGGAGGGCAGCAACATCTGGGAGAGCATGAGGGAATGGCTGCGAATTGATGTATCACACATGCCTCCCATTTGCGTCGGGAGCTCGAGTGTACCATGCTGACAGAGCCTGACGGGTTCAGGCTGCAGCCAGCCAGCTGGAGCCCGGGGGAGAGCAAATTGACAAGTTTCAGCCATCAGCTGGGCACAAGGAGCCTGGATCTGGTCCAGTTTCTGTCCAGCCCTGTAGCTGGGCTAACCAACAGCTCTGCTGGAAGCCCTGCGATGTGAGCGGATTGGGTGGTGTTTGGATCTCATGGGGATTTGGAGTGGGCAGTGCAAGCTCAGCAGGTTTGTGCTGGGTGACCTGCTTTGCCCCAGGCTAGATGTGAGCTGTGTGATGGCCACATAGCTCCCCTGGTCCCTGCTATCGGCTTGGGCCAGCCATCCCTTTCTCCTCTACACCCGGTGCAGCTCGTGTTTTATAAGGAATTGAATTTAGTTACGTGGTTCATTGACTCTGTGCCCTGGAATTCCCTTGCCCCAAGCGCCTCCTCCCTCCAGCACGTGCTGGGAATCTGCTCTGAAGCAAATCCCCTCTGATATCTGCTAATCCTTTCTGTCTCACTCCACCCCACTGTGCCTCCAGCTGATACCACTCTTCCCTCAGGAGAACAGACCCTTCCCCAGCTCCTGCTTAACAGGAGCTGCTGCAACCTTCTGCAAGCAAACATGTGCTCAGCAATGTGCCGTCCTCTCCTAACTGGCCACTGGTACTGGTTTTGGCTGATGGCAACTGGAACCATAATTCTCCATCCCTAACACCCCTCCACCAAAGAGCAGGATCCGGGGTTGCAGGAAACCCTGAAAACTGAGAGCAGTGCTTCCCCTGAGCTCAATGCCTGCCGTGAAGTTGAGATTCTCATGCAAACATCTCTTGAAGCAAAAGCCACCTCAACACCTGCAGCAGCATCATCACCTTCCTGGCCACCTTGCCTGATGACAAACTGCTGTTTCATGCAGGCTCATGACTAAAAGCCCAGTGCCTGGCAGTGGTGCCTTCCCCAGCAAACACTGTGATGGCAGTTCTGGGGCAGGCAGGGGAGTGATGCAGCCCTGGCCCCTCTCCTGGTCTGCTCTCCTGATGATGGTGTTGTGTAAATGTTGAAATATGGCTCTTTTTTACTTCCAGTTATGAGAGGTGGGTATCCTGCTTCGATCTGTCTCTCTCATACACATTCATAACATTCAAATTTATAATGTAATCTTACTTGCCGTTCCATATTTATGAGAAGTTTTGATGGGTGTTTCTTTATGTGATAATATCAAGCAGAATGCTAACCCATTGCCTCAAACCACTGTAAAGTCGTTTTCTTACATAATTGACACCAGCATATTCTTTCATTATACAAGATTTAGCATGCATCTGCTCCACCATTGCACGGCAATAGATGACTTTTTCCAGAGTCTCCTATTATCAATTCAAATTAGCCCCATTTCCCGAAGCTACTGTATGGATTTTACAGTTGACAGTAAGGGAAAAACACAGGAGCATAATGACTCTATTAAATTATTCAGGCCTAGTTAAACCCAGTTCGGTCTGAACTGGAGAGCAAGGAAACAGGGAAGAGGGGGGGAGAAAGGGGAAAAAAAAAAAATCTCTAAACTCCATGCAACTCATTGGTTATAAAATGCAGCCATCTTTACAATGAGTTATAGAGTGCATCACCTGCAAGAAGCCTGGAAGTCCTTAATCAAAGAGAAAAATCTGTCATATTACAGCACATTCATTTTAGTTAGGGTAATTGGGTTCAGCAAGAGGCTAAGAGAAAAAGTTTGCTGAAGAGATGGACATTTATCACCTTTTATCTTCCCCAAATTTTGGTCCTGCTTGGTTTTCTTTCCAAACTGTCTCACAGGGCTTCCTGCTTCCTGCTAATCCTATGTCACTGCTTTTCCTTCTGTAAGGATGGGCAGCTGGACAGGGTGCCATTGGGTTTTGCCAGCTGAGGCCATCCTTACAAAACACACTGTGCTTTGTTCCCTTGGTGGACAGACAGACAGGTAGATAAGGATGTCCCTGTGACTTTCGAGAGGGAGATACTGTGTGAGGATGGACAGGTAAAGGGGTGACACTTGGCTGCTCATGGATGGGTGACTGGAAAGAGAGAGAAATGGGACTAGGTGTTTTGGCAGGAACACATCTAAAAATGGAGGACAGATCATAGAATCATAGAAT
>VZTL01040892.1:8721-20988 GCA_013400535.1 Scopus umbretta
TTTTTTTTTTTTTTTTTTTCTGTTCGTTCTTTAAACCATTAGTGAGTTACAATGATTGGTTATCGGTCAGGCAGAATAGATTCTCCCAGTAGTTAGTCTTTGTCACATTACAAAAGCAGGGGCAATAAGTGTTCTAACCCTGTGCCGTGAAAAAGATGTAAAATGTGGAATGCTGAGGTGGACATCAGTTCACTTCATCTTCATTGTCATGAATGGCCTGAGCCTTTCAATATACAGGCATGCCTAAATCCTTGTGTGTGTGTGTAAAAGATATTTTTTTGGGGATACAAAGCTTTTTTGATGTTGCAGTGATCACGGGGACTTCTATAACCATACAACAATCCCTCTGAATGACACTCTACTCTTTTCAGAGTTATTTCAGTTGCAAGTTAGATCAAGAATGTAGACTAAAACTGTGTTTAACTCCTCCTCAGGGTTTGCTGAATGTAAGATGTAAAATGTAGTGCCTCTCATGTGAATGCTGCCATCATTTCTTCACTCAAGGGTACAATCATGGGATTCGTGGGTGTCTGGAATGTCTTCTGCCTCATTATCTCTTGTAACCACAAAGTGCAGCTACAGTCATACAAAAACATTCCTGAACCAGTGAAGTTTAGGTACAAGCAAAAACATTTAGTAGGGAAAAATAAGAATACAATTTTCTGTGGAAAAATTTTGCAAATTCAAACGCAGAAGAAACAGAGTCATTCTGCAAGACTTGCAGATGTCTTGTAAGGCCCTGAACTTGGGGAGGATCTCACCAGAGAAATGGTGAGAAGTCCAGGGGCTGGGTAAAAAACTTGCTATGGATCCCCAGGCTTGTCTTTGGGATTTTAACAGTATGTTGTGATTGTGACACAGTTGCGTAGGGAGTGGGGCTAGACTGAACAGAGCTGTGATTTACAAGTTTCTGTAAACCATGGAAAGATGGGCATGTAAGAATTCCAGCATGTAGTTGAGGGAATGCATTTATATAGGTAGAGATGGGGAATGTTTAAGTATAAGACAAAAATTACTAAGAGAAAAGAGTTAGACTAGAAGTAGACATATCATAATGAAGTGATTAATAAAAGATAAATTATAACCCTGATCTCTGCAGAAACTTGTTCTGTTGCCATTTAGGTGTTTGAGTTTCTATTTGCTCAGTTGTGTTCTTTTTTTTAAAAAAAAAAAAAAAAAACAAACAAGACTTTGAAACAGGATACACCATAGGAGAGGGCACATAGTCTCTTTTTTCAAAACCCTTTTCCCGTATATTTTGGTTTGTATTGGGTTTGTGTGGCAAGGCTTTGGGAGCAGGGGGACTACAGCAGTGGCTTCTGTGAGAAGCTGCTAGATGCTTCCCCCCCATGTCTGACAGAGCCAACACCATCTGGCTCCAAGACGGACCTGTCGCTGGCTAAGGCTGAGCCCATCATTGACAGTTGTAGTGCCTCTGGGATAACATATTTAAGAAGCGGGGTAGGAGGGTGGACCTGCACAACTTGCAGCCAGAGTGAGGAGTGAGAATATGTGAGAGAAACAACCCTGCAGACACCAAGGTCAGTGAAGAAGGAGGGGGAGGAGGTACGCCAGGCACCAGAGCAAAGATTCCCCTGCAGCCCCTGGTGAAGACCATGGTGAGGCAGGCTGTCCCCTGCAGCCCGTGGAGGTTAGCGGTGGAGCAGATATCCACCTGCAGGCCACAGAGGACCCCACACCGGAGCAGGTAGATGCCCAAAGGAGGCTGTGACCCCGTGGGATGCCCACGCTGGAGCAGGTTTGTTGGCAGGACTTGTGACCTCATGGGGGACCTACACTGGAGCAGTCTATTCCTAAAGGACTGCACCCCGTGGAAGGGACCCATGCTTGAGCAATTAATGAAGAACTACAGTCCATGGGAAAGACCCACATTGGAGAAGTTCGTGGATGACTGTCTTTCCCATGGGAGGGACCCCACGCTTGAGCAGGAGAAGAGTGTGAGAAGTCCTCCCCCTAAGGAGGAAGGAGCAGCACAGAAAATGTGTGACGAACTAACCACAGCACCCAATCCCCATCCCCCTGCACCGCTCCGTGGGAGGAGGTAGAGAAAATTGGGAATGAAATTGAGCTCAGGAAGAAGGGAGGGGTGGGAAAAAGATGTTTTAAGGTTTAGCTTTCATTTCTCATTATCCTACTCTAATTTGACTGGTAATACATTCAATTAATTTCCACAAGTCGAGTCTGTTTTACTTGTGTCAGTAATTGGTGAGTGATCTCTCCCTGTCCTTATCTCTACCCATGAGCCTTTCATTACATTTTCTCTCCCCTGTCCAGCTGAGGAGGGGGAGTGACAGTGTGGCTTTCGTGGGCACCTGGTGTCCAGCCAGGGTCAACCCACCACAGATTCTTTAGCACTGTCTATAAAAATGTAAGGCTGGCAGAAGGCAGGAAAGTGGAGAGAAATACCTGCTGTTCTGCTGCTTGCTTTAGGTTCCAGCTGCAGCTGTCTAAAGTGTGAAACATCAAAGATACAACTCAATTAACTGAAATGACACGGTGACTTTTTCTTTCTTTTTTTTCCTGTTACCTGTGCAGTTTCTTAAGTGAGTTTGGCATTTTACAGACATGTGGAAACATGGTCCCTTTCCCCATAGAGCTGGCAATAAGTGTCAGAACATACAAGAGATCAGCAAAATTAGCACAGGAAAAGGAAAGTGAGAATCCCAGGAGAGACTGGTATGGTTTTGTTGGTTCCTCACTCTGTGTCTTGGCCATGACAATAACCTGACACTTGTCAATACAGCTTTAAAGCATGCTGTTATCAGGAAAGAGGTACTACTCAGCTGGACCATCACACTAAAAGAGAGTGGATGTTGTTTTCCCTCTTGTGGATGTGGGCATCATCCTGCACAGAAATCCTTTGGGTTCAACAAAAGGCAATGTTTATATCAACAGCAGAACTGGATTTCCTGCTCTTCCTTCATCCCAGAAACTACCCATTTCCTCACAACTTGTGGTGATGATAATGACCATGTTTAAAGCATTATTTATCTTCCGTAGGAAAATCATCTTTGTCTAATAAAAAACAAGTTTGTGTGTATAGGAGGATCCTTTTGCAATATATTCTCTTTTCAGGGAATTAATGTTGTGGGATATAACTCAGCTGATATTTTATTCCTTTGCTCAGCTGCAAATTATGTCTCATTTTTCTAGTTCTTCTGATACATGTAGATGAGTGACTATCATAAGATTGGCATTCAACATGCAAATTGTGGTGGGTAAAGGAAAGCTGCTGCTATTACAATTATAAACAACTCAACCTATGTTCCTTCTAAGCATTTCAATTTACTGACAGATACGATTATTGAAGCAAATCATGGTTTAAGCAATGGAAGATAATTTAGAGCTCATTTTATCCCCAGAAGTAGTGTTTGTGTAGGGAAATATTAGACACTTTACAACTATGACCTCTACACCTACATGTTTCTCATGGCACCTGAGAGGTGTGAGGACTACTTTACACTGGCAGCAGTGCTTTAGTGTTGTTTTCAATACTGTATCCTGATGCAGTTCTAAGAGCTTGCTGTTACAACCCATTTTAGTCAACCTTCCAGTTCACCTCCTGAAGCAACACATTCTATATCACTAATACTAATTAATTATCTCAGAGGCCTTCTCTCTGCATGCTTTCCACGAGCTCAGTCAATGTAAAGAAAGAACTAAAACACACGTGTTCTAAAACATGAAAAAAAGAGTCCAGGAAACAATGATGGCAAAAGTGAGTGACAACGCAAGCCTATGGTATGTGGACCGCCTCGTAGTTCTCAGTTTTTTCTTCTGCCATGCATTCTTAGAGTATCCCTTTCTACAGATGGACAAATAGTGGTGTCTCTGTCTAAGGGAGTCCTGTTTGAGCTTACTTAATGTTGAGAACAGAATGCAGAATTCCTCAACTATTGTCAGCTTTAGGAGATTTCTTTTTCTGGGTTGTAGTTTCATTTCTCTGATCTTGTTTTGCACACAGTCTTCCATGAAATTACATTTATTTACCCCAGAGTACTGGTCACATAATTACTAAGGCTGACAGTTGTTCACCAAGACAGAAGTTTGTGCCATCAAACGAAAGGAGAAAATTCTGGGAATCCTTATTTTTCTACATGATCCAGTTGAAATTGGGAGTTGGTTGAACATTATACCATTCCTGTCTAACTGTGAGTAGTTCAGTTAGGTTCACAAAGCTCCATATTCTTTTACCTGAAATGACAGGAGTTTCTCTTAACAGAGCTTAGTTTTTTAGTTCTATATAAGTTCTATTTACTTCTATATTTTTTATGCAAATGGTAATCATCTAATGCTTAATTACTACTAGCCTAACAACTCAAGTAGATTGATAGGATAGATTTATTACTGAATGCTATCAGAAATCTAGTTAGACCAGATATTGAGACTATGACATCATAGGACACTGCTGAGGTCCTTTGACGTAAATGGAAAATTCTGAACATATTCTGGGTTAAACTGTATGGGAATATGATGAACCTGGAAGTGAATGCCATCACTGACAAACACTGAAGGGGGAACATTGATAGCCTTAGATGTCAATTATTAAAAATTATGAATATTGATGTTACATCATCTCTGAGATGAACTAAGTACATAAGCTAACTAAAGACTTCAAAATAAAATTCAGCTTTGCTAATTATATCTGTATCTCAAGAACCTTTCTGATTAGAAAGGTTCCAAAATGGGGGGTCAGAAAAGGAATCTTTGGAAACTGCTACCATGAAGAATGTCAAGTTGAATTTGAATGTCCCAGAAATTAAGTATCTTCCTTTATTTTCTGTTACCCAAACGTGAGTGTTCTTACAAGACTCCTGAAAGATTTACAATTTTAGCTGACAAGTCATAAGCAGAGATGAGGATTCAGCGCTCTGTGTAGCTGCAAAGCATCAGTGACATTCTTCAGAATGAGCATGAACTTGCTGCTACAGTCATCATCATGCATTGTGCAGAGCTAATCATTTGCATGAGCATTGTAGAGCTCCTATATTGAGATTTAGTCTGTTTTCCATTTCAGTATGAAAAGATGTTTTAATTCTGATTTAGTCAAAGAATACCTAGGAAGGGTGACAGCTCTTGAATGCAATTTTCAAAGATCTCTCTCCACTGAGATGCTTGTGGTTTTCATTTCTCTATTCTAAAGTATCTGTTTATGGGGTAGTTTTATGTATATCATCAGAGACAACATTTTGTACCATCAACGTTAAGAGTAATTCTAAATAGAAAACAGGCTTCTGTAAAGGATTTTCAGGTTTGTATGTAGTTATATTTAAGGTCTAAACTAAGTGGACTCTGCAATTTTTATGAGGGTGTCTAGAATAAAAGGATAGAATCTCATAAACTGAGATTCATAGACTAAATTTCGGTTCAGTTTTGAAAAGTAAAGCTAGATTTTGCTAACTGCTTCAGGTGACTGAGATGTGCTTAGTACTGTCAGTGAATCTTAGAGAGCTATTCAGCTGACCAAGAGTTCAATTCCCTTGACTAAACAGATGTCAAGTGAAACACTAGATTATTCTATGCATACTAGAAACCCTAGATTATCCTATGGTTACTGAAGAGCTAGAAGAAACTATTCAAGTATCCTCACCAAGCAGGGTATCCTATGGAATCTAAAATGGTACCAAACATCTGTGTTCAGGTAGCTAAGTGTCTGCACTACAAAGCTCCACTGACCATAGTGGTAATTTAGTATATCTTTATATATTTATCAAAACACTTCCATTTAGGCATTTATGTCTTGAACTGAATCCCATCCCTAATACATTTTTTGTCCCTTGTGAAAAAGTTCTCAGAGTTTGTGAAATCTCTGTCAACAGAAATGTTTTGTAGGGTAGTCAAACGTGTGACTGCAGCTTATGTAGATACAGTCTGGTTGACGGCCGGCTGAATATNGACAAAGCTTTAAAATAGCTTGCTGTGGTGCAGATAACAGAATAGCTTTACCAGCCCAGAGGTCAGCACTGTGAAACCTGCCAAGGAACCTAAGCAATTAGCCCATACTGGCCCCTGCTCTTCTGACAATTACACAGCTAGGATAACTCTTTTGGTAACTGTGGAGGTCCACTGCACTACGTGCAGGCAACAACTTCTGCATGTTGCGGTTGTCATAGTTCTGAAATTGGTGTTAAGAATCCATCAATGAACCATTTCAAGCACCACACATTGAATGTAGTTGGATGAGCAGTTGAGTAGCTTGACAAATGTAAAGTTGTTGCACTCTTGATTGTCATAAAATACACGCTTAATTGCACAGTGTGGGAGGGGTGAAAGCTAGGCCAACATGTACTCAGAGAAGATAGGTGTCTTGCTCAGTTATGACTGCAATTTCTTTTAAGATGTTATAGTTAGAAAGGATCCCAAGTATGCCCTACTTATGTCAGCTGATGATTGTAAATCACAACTGTGTGGAGAGGATTCTAAGTTATTTTTTCTGTTGTATCTTCTCATGAGAAAATATAAAGAGACTGAGTCACTTCAAGGCCACAGTGAGTGCTGCTATTTTAAAGAATATTTCACCATGTTCCCAACGAGCGTAAGAGCTACGAGTGGACCGTCCAAGTGTAGTGCCTTGAAGAACCATTGCAACTATAAGACAAGCAGCAGCTCTTTCAGAACTATGAATAAATATCTGATACTCCCATCTTCTAAGTTAACAAAGAATTGTTAGTTTCATGTTGTCTACATATTTAAAAATTGTATGCAGGTAACTATCACCTTTTAAAAATACATACATATTTGGTGAATTTGAGTGTGAATTTTGGAGGTAGTGTGTAGAAATAAATGGACAAATGTGCCTCTAGTTACTAAGTTATGCAATTTACTTCTATAATTGTATTAAAACTTGCTGTGGATGTGGAAGAAGGCTTTTCAATCTCATTCGTCACATGAGATAGAGCTTGTATGACTCAGACTACTGGCAATGAGTAAAAAGGGGTCACGGCCTTGTAAGCCTCTCCTCATCCAGTCAATCTGCTCTTGCTGTTTTGGCCAGATGCAGCCTCCTTGAATCCAACGTTAGAGAGTGTCCTTTGCAACAGGTCCTCACCTTTTTGTGCACATGTCTACTTTGTTTGGATGTTTCCTGAGCATGTAATTTTGGTTATTTCCATTAGTTGAAATGTGCTTTATTCATTTTTTTCCTGCATCTCTCAACTCACCTACAGAGAACATGAGTTTACAAAAAAACTGAACACCAAAATTTTACCTCTGTGTTTGCAGAAGTTAGAAAGACTAGAGAGTCAATGTTGTAAAATCTAAGCTAGAAAAGTCCAGCCTTGCTGGTAGTTCTGTGCTTTTTTGATGCTTTAACTCAAAAACACCAAAAAAAAGGTATTATGAAAGCCTTTATAGCTGTAAAGAGGTGGAGCACTACTTAATTAGGTACATCTTTATTAAATCTGTTAGCAACTTCATAAAGTTTATCAAAGGCTCTAGGTGGAAAACTCTTCCCTGGTAATGGGACAGGTGTTGACTGAATTAACAAATTGATTCTGTAATTAGTGGGCAATACTTTAGCTGACCTTGTTTTGAGGAAGTATGAGGTATATTGGTTGATGGAAGGTTTACAGCCATTAACAAATAATAAATAAGTTTCACATCCAGATTTTTCTTTCCTTGCTTTTTTCTTTGTCTTATTTTTTCCTTTATCATCTATGCACTATAGTGTTTTAACTAATACATCATTTAAATGTGATGTTTTCAAATGACAGTATGCTGTAGCTGTTGTATATTTTGTTTTGTTTTCTGCTAAGTCCTCCAATGTCATTTTCATTAACACTTGGTGCAACCTATAAATTGACAGAATTATTAGCTAATGCTTGTCACCTTCTTAAGCTCAAGTATTATATTGGACTTAATACATGTATAAAAAACCTCTGAATAATGATTCACACCATTAAGTGCCTCTCAAATTGCCATAAAAGGTTTACCTGCTCATCTCCTTTTGAAGCAGAAAGTGTTCACTGGTATAATAGATTTTCTGTGATCTACAATGACAGGTTTATAGGTGTTAAGCATCAAAAGGCTTTTTCTAGTTCTGCATTACAGGTATGATCACTTCAAGACCACTAAAAACAGTTAAACTGCTGAAGCTTTCATATGCGAAGTAGTATTACAGCTCAATGATATTATGTTAAATGAGGAACCAAAGGTAGAGTGAACTCCAGGGAGATAATAAAAACTAAGTGTATTATTTGGAATTAGTACATACAAACTAATTCTGAATGTTCCTTTGCAGTCCCATCAATAGGTGTGTTCTCGTAAACAGTCATAAGGAATTTCTGTGAAATCACAATCTATTTGGGCCCATTAATAGAAAACACTTTATTCTAATTCTTTGAGGTAAGGGTATTAAATAGAAAAGAAAGATCTTAGTTGCAGCATATCCACCAGTATCCTATTCGTGCACTAGTAAAATGTGAGGCATCCAGGTATGTCAGAATAACTAGAAACACTTAGAATCTTTGCTTACTTTTTTATGGCTTGCTTTAGTTTCATACTGTTCTCCACAGACAAATCAAATGGAATTACCTTAGATTTACTCATCTGCTGTAGTCAGATGGAAGAAAAAGGTAATAAAACACTCTCTTGTTTATTCTGTAGTGTTTTACACTTTTGTGTTTTGTTTTAATCTCTTTGAAGCATATGTAGTCTTGTAAGTTATTTGGTTTTCTCTTAGTGCCTAAGAGAAAAAAAATGTGTTATTTAAGCTCTTGTCCTTCATCATTAGATAGCCTGTCCACAGGATGAGAACATTAACTTGCAGAGGAAATTCTTTTAAATAAAGTCCTTATAGATGTAGGTTGTAAATGAATTCCTCTCCTTTCATTATTGGGGTGCCATATTCTCACTCCTTTCTAAAGACCTTTCTTGACATCAGCAGTAATTTGAAGCCTTAGACAGTAGCTTAAAGGTGAAAATTGAAAGGGAAGGCTATGAGAGGACAGATGCATTTATATAAACAAAAGTCTTCTATAACCAAAGGAAAAAAATTAAGTTACGCTTTACCTAGAGGTATCAGAGTGCCATGGTACTTTTATCATTCTTATTGACTTCAAATAATTAGCCCTTTTCTGTGATAAAACAGGAGAAAGTCTTTATGATAGACATTGGCTCTGAGTAGGCTACACTTGATTACAGAAATTAACCTCAACCAGAAAAGAAGTTTGCACCACAATTCCTTTTCTTTTCTCCTTGTATGTTGAGCTTCCATTGTACTGATGATAAGAACTCAGTCCAGAAGGGGTGAAGTTCTCTTTAAAGGGAATCCCTCCATGTGTTCAGTGAAGTTCATACCTCTAATGTAAGCACTGTTACATCATATGCAATGAAGCAGGTAGTAGAGACGAGGTTAATCTATAATGAAATGATCTACTGCTACTTCAGGGCAGAAGATATTTTACCAGCACATTAAGTGTTTCATCTGGAACATAGGAGGAAATGGACCATCTGTGTAGAAAGCAGTTATTCCAAGTTAATATGTTATATTTTTTGCTGAGAGCAAATTTTTTTCTTTCTTCAAAACTCTAAAATAGTTCACCTTACAGGAAAGTCTGTATCTATGCTGATGGTACAGTGCGAGGTCAGGAAAAAGGCTCAGGTCACAGTCTTCTTGACTCAGCTGTTTAAGGGCATGCTGCTGTTTTTGAAGAACAGCTATAGATGTTGCCTAAGTAGCCTAGGTTTACATTGTCTACAATTCCAATTAAGTTTTGCAGCAGGCAGCCTTGGTGCTCTTTCATACTGGGGAGGTCAGGAGCTACAGAAATACGTACCACATAGGCCAGGCACAAAGCACTCCAACCATTCATACTTGGTTTTATGTTAATAATGATGCAGGTCTCCTTGCTTATAGTTCCCTGCAGATCTCCAAGTCTGGACCTAGTCATGGCCTTTGGTCCTCACAGCACAGAAGCCAGAGAGGTTTGGATTTGAGCATATTCTACATACTGGTGGCTGGAATGTGCTGTGAAGGCAAACACAGCCTTTTACATTGCCGTTAAGAGATATTGTTCTGAAAAAAGCCTCCCCAGCAGGAGTGGTTCAAAGTTAGTCACTTCTTGAATGAGAAAATGTAGGTGCTCCAAGAAACCTTCAAAGTCTTATTGGAACCTCAACAGAGGATCTGCTCAGCATATTCACCTGATGGCTGCTAGTTTGCCAATATAGGTTGAGAAGAAGAAATAAAGTGAATATAATACCATTGGCAATCTAAACAGAGAAATTCAAATTCTTAATCACAAAAAGACACATGGACAGAACCTGCATAGTGGTCAAACCAACCTGCCAAAGAGTATCAGCTCCCTCTTTGCGTTTTAGGCAAATCTCTATAGATCACTATAGGTATCTATTGTTCTCCAAAAAGTCTGATCCTAGTTGCCAATTAACTACAGCAGTTTTGTTACATGTGTTCGATGTGAACTACTATTACATTTTCTTGCCTTAAAATTAATTGTGAGAAAATTAATCATCTTAAATTTAGTTGTTCTTTATTGTGGTTCTCCTCAGCAGTACAGATTATCTGTACTGAACAAGTTGTGTGAATTGTTACCCAAACATTCCAGAGCCAACCTTTGCCAAAAAAAATCCTAAGAGCAGAAGTCATAAACAACAGCAGGCTTGTATGACAAAGTTTAATTGTGTTAAAGTATTATATATATGAAATTTTTAAGACACTGCCTGTCAGGGACCAAGGGTGAGGATAGAGAAAAAGTCTATTAAATCAGTGTGATATGTACCCTTCCCCTTTACAGGATGTAAAACATGTAAAGTCAACAGTAAAGGGTTATAGAAGGCTGCTATTTTTTATAGTATAAGAGTAGCTCTGTTAACTTACACAAGCTAACAAGAAACTGATTAATCAGACTGTGTTCTGATTTAGATTAGGATCAAAACACAGCTAGAGTTTGGGACTCACCATGCCCAGCTGAAAGACATTTTGCAACACTAAACCCAGTGCAGTCAAAATATATAATAGGTGGTTTCTTGAGTTTTCTGCTGGCTTGGAATTAACCTTACAATAGCATTTTGTCCTTACTAATCTATAGAAGAATCTGAACATCTGTTCCAGTAGAGACTGGAATATTTTAAAAATAGATGTGGATTTTTATTTGCTTTGAATTCAAGTTGCTGTATAGTAGAAATCCTAAGAAACCTGTCTTCAGAATAAGAACTGAGACCAGTTCTTGCTACAGCATTTCTGGTAGTTAAAAATAGAAATTTATTTTCTTTTTGACATGAATGTGTCTTAAAACTTCATGATTAATCAACACACATGGAAACAGAAGACTTAAAAATGCACCAAACATCATGGTAACCAAATACAATGGTAACTAAAGATATATCTGCTACAGTTTTTATGACCTTTTTTGTTACCTTGGCTTAACTAGTAATTCAAAAATATATGTATTTAATAGAGTACAGGTTCTAGACACACTTCATTAAGTTCTCATGACTGAAAAGTAAATACTTAGTGTCTTAAGGCTTTGAAAAAGTGGTTGTGTTCATTTCCTAAAATTGTAAGGATTTGCTCAACAAAGGAGAGGGTGCAAGGAAATTTCCTGCAACAGATTATTTTTTATAGAACATGAGATGTCTTCCCTTTTATTCTAGTTCAGTAATGTCAGAGGCTTCTTTTTGGAATCACAGATGGATAAAATTTTACCAGATATGGTTACTTTCTAAGTTAACATAGAAATCAGGACCAGAATCAACTCCATGATCAGTAAAATCCTGATGTGATATCCCTTTCTCTATTCTTTCAGGTGAGCAGAGAAAACAGTACTTTCCCTAACCAAAATTCAACTACTCAGTTTAGTGCTTCAGGTGACTTCTAAATAAACAGCAGAAAAGAAGGGGATGCAGGATCAGCTCAATAACATCAGTAGGAATGCTTTGAATGAATATATGAGACAAATTGGGTATTGCATTCTTTAATTCACTGTCCACAAAAGCAGTAGCACAAGTTACTTCTTTGTTTTATCTGGAAAACCATAGCTCACTGAATTTGGAGTCATCTCACATTCCTTGAATTTGAATCTTCCTTCTTGGAGAGATTAGGGGATTTGGAGGAACTGTGAGGGAAGACTAAGGTAAAATTCATTCAATTAATTGAACTTCTCTTACTTCTGCATACGAGTGAATAGATACTTCTCAGAACCTTGCAGGAGTTTGGTTGTTTTTGCCAACTAGCAATTTTAGTGCCAACATTGCCCCATCCTGCTCCTTTTCTTTTTCTCCCCTCTT
>VZTL01040893.1:246-12434 GCA_013400535.1 Scopus umbretta
GAACTATGAGTTGCAAACTGGATGCCTCTCTCAGGTCATGACTCTGTCAAGCACAAGTTGGCAGACAGGATTTACTGGATGAGAGCCTCTGACTTCCAGTGTCAGGGAGATCAGACCACATGGTGCAATATCCCTTTTAGCCTCAATATCTATGACTTTGAACTTTTCTTACTTTGATTTACTAGGTGCATAACCCTTCTCAGTATAAAAGCAAGGCACTATATACTAGAAGAAAAGGTCTAAGGAAAAAGACATTCAGGCTTTAACAGAACATTTGAAGGAAAGAACTGAGAATGCTGATAATGATAGGAAGTTTTGTTCTTACTGCGTGACAATACCAGGACACTGAATGCGAGCTCCTAATCGAAGTGCCATGTGATTGCAAGACAAGGAAGATAGCCCTTGAGGGGATGAACTATTTCAATATTTGAAAGATTAAGTCAGTCTTCACCTGGATATTAATTGGAAGCCAGAGCCCAGATCATGTGTCTCGTGTCGTCTTTTGGGGGTGTCATTTAGCACGTAGAAAAACACACGCTCTACCAGCAGATCATGTTGAGTAGCTCCAAAACTTAGCAAAATGTAGAAATTGCTGTATTAGTTCATCTTACAGGTTTGAAAGTGCAGGTCATAGTATTTCATTCTCTCCCATGCCAAATCTGACTTATAGAGGACAAAAAGGCAGTAGAACAGAATCCTGCAGTAAGAGAACAAGTTACCTAAAATACCCTAGGAAAGTTTGAAAGAGTGAAGAATGCAGCCACTAAAGAGTGAATCCATATGTCTTTGCTCGGATCCACAGCAGTGGTCAGGCTCCTTGGAGACACTGATAAAATTAAGGGAAACAGCATGAATGCTTGGTTGTTTTCCAATGCCAGAAGGAAGTCACAGTCTAAAAACCCGCTGCCCAGAAAGAGGTCAGTCAGTGGTGTTTGAGCTATGCAGCACACTAGTTCTCTTCAGAAATGGGGAAAGAAAAATAAATCCTAAAAGTATGGTCCAGAATCTGCTGAGGCCCTGCATATATAAGCCTGAAAAGCCCCAGCCTCTGAGGGGAAGTGTGGAAGTCTGGCTGCCTTCCAAAGCCTCAGACAAATCAGTCCCAAGGCTCTCAGTGACTGGTGCCAAGCTGCGTGGTTCTGAAGGGTGGTCAGTGCTCTTCACCGTGTACATTCCAAGGCCCAGCAGCTGGTTTATTATCTTCTGACCCATGTGCACATGCCTTACTTTACTGGCAGTAATACATGGTGGAGGGAGAGGGGGAAGGTGCCGATGAGACAGAGAAAAATGTGGGTAACTGCCGTTGGTAGCAGTAGTGTGTGCATGCTCTGGGGCCAAGAACAGTTACGGAGTGGAATTTTACAAACACAAATAGTTCATTGTTTCAGTAACGTTCATTTGTTTTTATACTAACGTAATAAAAGACTGAGCACTATAATCTACAGATGTGTATCATTGTGTCAGGACGTGTTTTGACACATCAGACTTCAGCTAACACATTTGTTTTCATTCCCTTTCCCGTCCATTATTGTTTCCAGCAACAGATGTATTATTTTACCGACTTTTCCTTATTCTGCAGGGAGACCGTGGCCCACAGGGACCTCCGGGCTTACCTGGTGAAGATGGATCAAGAGTAAGTTGCTATTTACACAGTAAAATCTAGAGTGAATCCTCATGTAATGGGAATATGGTTATGATACAAGTTCTTTTTTTCTAAAACTTCTGTTCTCTTTATATCAAAACAGGGAGAAGATGGGGAAGTTGGACCAAGAGGTCTCCCAGGTGAAGCTGTAAGCAATACTTCCTTATTCTTCCTTTTCTGTTACAAACAAAAGTCACTCTCAGATTTTTTTCCTTTCTATTGAACTGTTCTGAATTCCAGGCGTAAAAATTACTGCCTGCGTGGATACGGAGAGTACTGATTCTGGCTGAAAACCAAACAAGTGAACAGTTTTGTTAGGGGTGAAACACTACTTACAGGATTAGAATTGTCAGGCACATGTCCAGCCAAATATACATAACTTCCAGAATTGCAAAGGCTACTGTGTAAAATCAGTCGCTGCAGTCCTTGATGCATGAGAATGTAGCCAAGCCCCTCTTGCTTTGAGAATGTCTTCCAAACATCTATTTATTAGACAGCAAGGCCTGGCTTCTCCTTTTTTTTCACACTGCTGTGCTTCAGCGTGTATTTTTACACTTGTTTCACATACCGAATTTCCACTGCTGTCAGTTGGGATTCTGCAGGTGCTGTCACTGCAGAGCAGAGTTCTGCATTGCAGGCAAGAAATCAAGCCTCAGAAAGGGGAATTTTACCCTAAAAGTATGACGGGCTGCTGCCGACTCGCAAAGTGGGAAGAAGTCGCTACAGAGTCAGTGTTAGTGATTTGTGAGTGTATCCTACACCAGGAGACTGGAGGCTGAGGCCTGCCTACTTCAGCAGCGTGACATGAATGATGACACAAATGATGAAAACTAACACATAAAGCCCAAAGATTACGTTATAGGCCAAATCTTGCTCACCGTATGTAGGAGGACAGCCCTTGATCTTTTGCGGAATTTTTTAGGGGTAAGGGGAGCAAATCTGATTTTGGTATTCATGAATGCCTTGCATTTATTAGAACACAATTATTAGTAATTTTTAATTATTTTTTTGATCTTTACTACAGATAAAAGCACTGTTTTACACTTAGAATAGTAGTATAGAGTATGACAGCCCTTCATGTTTTCTAAAGACAGGAATACAGACATGTATGCTACTCTTCAGGTCAGACCTTCAGGCCAAGACACAGCTGAAACTTCAGTGGAAGATGCTGTGCCAGTGTTCTGGACCAGGAAATATAAATAGTTCTCTCCTGCCGTTCTCTGAAATGACCATACAGCGGCTAAATCGAAGCTTGCCCACTCACTGACATCCTGTTCAGACATATGGTGGCCTTCAGCAGAATCTGTTATCAGTGATTTTTTTCCTTTTTCCCTTTCTTTCTCTCTCCCTCAACCCCCACGCTGCCTTCCCCTCCCTCATCCTTCATATCCCTTAAGAAGTTCCTTGCCCACTCCTGCTCCTGGGCCTCTCTTTGTTCAGAAAAAAAATCATGCGGGTGTTAATGAGCGTTTCTTCTCTTACAGGGTCCGCGGGGATTGCTGGGCCCCAGAGGTACACCTGGTCCACCTGGACAACCTGTACGTATGACCTGCTCTCTATTTGCCATTTCCAGAAGAAAAATGGAAATCCGCTGGAAGTTGCTCACCTTTATATTGTTTGTTGTAGGGCATTGCAGGTGTTGATGGACCTTCAGGCCCAAAAGGAAACATGGTGAGTAAGTAAGCTGAGAATTAAAAAGGGAGTGGATTCACATTCTCTCGTCCCTGCCACTATGCCATCCCTTCCATTGAATTAAACTTTTCTGTCAAAATATTCAGCTGCATTCTGATCTTACATAGAAAAGAGAAGCCTTCTATTACTTACTTTTCAGCCAAAAGGCCTAACCATGCTTTCTCTCAAGCTCCTTTAGCACCATGGACTCCAGTGCTTAGGTCCTATGTGTGGGCTGTTATTCCCTATTAAAGAAAAGGCCATGATATTCATTAGCATGAAAAAAATATCAAGCTGGATAGAAGGTTGCTGTAGACTTTAAAGAGGGAGGAACAAAGATGAGTTTGTATTCCTGTTAGTCCTGACAATGAAGATCTGTAGTGCAGAAATGCAAACCTAAAGCCCTGTTTTGTTTTGGTTTTTTTTTTGGTTTTTTTTTGCATGGTAGGGTCCTCAAGGGGAACCAGGACCTCCTGGTCAGCAAGGAATCCCAGGCCCACAAGTAAGTGTAAACTAACTCTCAAGAAACACGATGCAATGTGCAGCAAATGTTTAATAAATGGAAATTACTCAAAGGTTAGCTTTTCATGTGCAAAACTGATAAAGCTTCAAGGATTTTATAAGTAATGCTGCAAATGTGCCGAAGGCAGTGGGAGCAGAGTTTTCAAGTCAGCTTTCAGAGGGATTTTTCATTCAGGAGAAAAATGAGTCATTCAGCGTTCCTGGAATGCAGCAGGAACGGCCACACCTGGAGGAGGGTTCTGAATAGGATCTTGTTACAGACCTGCTGCCAGAATAGTGGCTTGTGCAAAAGACTCACACAAAACTCCTGATCTAACTCGTAAGGGGGAGAAAAAAGCCACTTGTATTTGCCAGTGTGTTTAAACAGATTAACGAGGGACCTTTAGTAGGGTGAATGTATGTATATTGTTCTCCCTGGTTTCTCACACTGGTTTCTTTTTAACAGGGGCTTCCTGGTCCGCAAGGTCCTATTGGACCTCCTGGTGAAAAAGTAAGTTACAGCATTATTCTGGTATTCCACAGTCAGTTCTGTGCAACAAGCTTGCTTATGTGCCTAAGGGCTTTGCTGTGTTTTACAGAATAGTAACCTAGGATCTCAAAATTAGCAGATCTTCCTGCAGTCATCAAGGAAGTGAATAACCAATGCAGGCTTGGCTTTCCTCTCATATATGCTTTTCCACAAGCATATTTCCTCCCTTTATTTTGGATTAATCTTCTGTTATTAGGCTCAGAATCCTATCTACAATATTAAACAGTGTGTAGTTGTATGTTAATTAATTTCACGGCAAGCTGTGAAAATTATTTTTATCGATATCTTTTTTATAACAAAGTTTTACCTACTGAAGTCTGATTCTATTCTCTTTTTTCAAGGATTATATTCTGACATAACTGCAGTGTGATTGGCATACTGTAGTGTCACTTGGTAGTTTTTTCCTGATCTATCTGCTTGTACATATTCTTGTGGTTTGAAACATGTCTTCTGTTCATTTCAAAAAAAGTCACTATTGGATTTTACGCTAATTTTACTTTCCTCCCCTTTTCGTTGAATTCCTGCTCTCTTGATTCTTCTTTGATTTTGCTCCCCTTCACTGTTTAGTATGTACTTTAGGAGAAATTGAAGGAGATTTTAGGAAACAATAGACGTGCTTTTTACCTGCCTGTGTGCCTAAGGAGCATTATTTTAGCAAAATGGGCTCGGTCCACAATAGACTGGTTGCAGAGGCTTTCACAAAGACGTACTACGCCGTTCAGCTATGAGCGCTGGGGCTCTGTAGCCTGTACTCTCTGCCTCTCGATCTCGTTGTTAGCTTTCATATGGTGAATCCTTTTATGCCTGAAATTCTAAATAATAGTTAATTTTGTACACTGGAGAATTCCTCCCCACCTTGTGTTGGGTGTGTGCATGTTCCTAGGGTAATTCCTGAAGCCTGTTCTCAAGCGAGCACCTGATTGAAAAATATGGGTGATTTGTATTGGCTAAAAATTGTAAGAACTGGCCTTGCACTTATATATGGTATGATAGTATCTTTTTGGGTTTAGTTTTGTTACGTTTTTGGTTTATCCCTGATATTCATATCAAGGGATTTAGGTATAACTCCATTTTATATCCTTAGCTCCCAGAGTTAATCGTATTAGATGGAGGGGGGGGGGGGGTCCTGGTTTGTGGTGGGTTTTTTTTAATTCTTATAGCTACTCTACACCTGGGATGGGTTCACCAGTTATTTTAACAGAGATTACAATACTAAAAAGATTTAAGGTAGTTTGCTGGTTTAGGACATACCAGTCCTCAGCAAGGATGGTCCTCTGTCATCCTAGCAAATGATAGAATGTTCGCTGTTGTTTTTAAGATGCGTCTCTGTTACTGCTTGTAGGGACCTCAAGGCAAGCCTGGCCTTCCTGGCCTTCCTGGTTCTGATGGGCCTCCTGTAAGTAACCAAATATTTCATCTCTTGAATGTTTACATACTTTTACCAAGTAATAAATAATTCTGGTTACCTGTATTGCAAGAAGAAAAGGTAGAGTAAAAGCACTGGCAGTTCTAGTTGGCAACAGCGTGATAAAACCCATCTAAAACCCGTGTATCATTTGAGCTGTTAAAACTAACAGAATTACCGTTTTGAAGCAGCTGCTGAAAATGGCTGTGGGCTTTTAGAATGTGGTCCCAGATGATGAAATGCATCTGAAACATCTGCAGGGATGTGTAAATAACCTGACACACAAAGAGCCAGATACCGTTTCTGACATAGTCGGAGCGCTGGCTACGTTGACTGTCATACATAGTCCTACGATGTCAGTATGGCAAAGCAAGTCGTCTGTAAAAATGCTCCCCACTTGTTTTCTGAGGAGACATAGAATAGACTAGATCTTTCTCTGCTTCCTGAGCTAAGGTGCATATTACATGTTTGGGCTGCTTCTTTCAGTGCCTGCACTGGGACAGACCTACGGCAAACTTCAGAATCTTGTGATCGCTAAGGACTTCAGCTTAGCTCTGAGGATGCATTCACTCACATGAGCAGAGTGTAACCACCTGAGTAGCATTGCTTACAGTTCAGGCATTAAACTTAAATTAAGAGATCATTGTTCATAATGACATTCATCTGCACTAGTTTTCTTGCATCAAAAACATCACCTTTTTATACCACCAAGAGCCGTTAGACAGTCAGTGTGACTTGCCAGACCATCTCGCATGTCTCCATGCCATTTTCCCTTACAGTTTTTCTTTTAGGTTAAATCTGCTTTTTTCTTTTAGGTTAAACCTGACTTTCAGCAGGGTTTTGTTAGGATAAGAACAACAGAACTGACTGCAGGGGTTACACTGCATAGATGCTTATATTACAAATAAAGAATTGTAGCCAGAGCTCTCACAATATCTCTTTTACCCCCTCAAAGTGCTATTTTCATGGAGAATGTTAAATATGCAGTGACAGTCCAGCTGGAAGTCAGTATCTTGAATCCTTGTTTAAACATTTGAACTATCCCCCTTATCCTTTACTGCATACTGGGAACAATATCGATTTCCAAACATAAGCATTATTTTAAAATCTGCATCTTGTTAAACCTTAAAAGCAAGGGGGAAATGCTTTTTTTTTCTGCTTTTAAGAGACAGAGAGGTGTTAGCACAGGTCTGTACCTGATATACGTCCGTACTGTGGTGCGTTGACCCCAGTCAGCAGCTAAGCACCCACCCAGTCACTCACTCACTCCTCCCACAGCGGGATCAGCGAGGGAATCAAACGATGAAAAGCAAGAAAACTCATGGGCTGAGGTAACAACAGCTTGAGTGGAGCAAAGCTCCACGCAGAAGCAAAGCAAAATAAGGAGTGCATTCACTACTTCCAATCTGCAGGCAGACGGCTAGCCACTTGCTGGGAAGTTGGGCTTCAGCACGTGTAAGGGTAACTGGGGAAGACAAACACCGTAACCATGAATGCCTCCTCTTTCCTTCTCCTTCCCCCGAGCTTTCATTGCTAAGTGTGACACCACATGGTATGGTCTATCTCTCTGGTCAGTTTGGGACAGCTGTCCCAGCTGTGTCCCATCCCAGGTTCTTCGAATCATAGAATTGTTAAGGTTGGAAAAGCTCCCCGAGATCCCCCAGTCCAACCGCCAACCCAACACCACCGTGCCTACTAAGCCATGTCCCCAAGTGCCACATCCACACGGTTTTTGAACCCCTCCAGGGATGGGGACTCCACCCCCTCCCTGGGCAGCCTTTGCCAATGCCTCACCGCTCTTTCAGGAAAGAAATTTTTTCTAATGTCCAATCTAAAATTCTTGCCCACCTCCAGCCTTCTCACTGAGGGGTTAGAATGGGCCAAAGAGAAAACCTCCTCGCTGTGCAAGCACTGTTCAGCAACAGCCAAAACACTGGCATGTTACCTACACAGCTTTAGTCAGAAATCCAAAACACAGCACCGTACGGGCTGCTATGAAGAAAATAAACTCCATCCGAGCCAGACCCAGGGCACCTACCCAAAATTATCTCCCTCATGCACCAGTAGGTTTGTTCGGAGGAAGGGCAGGAGAGGCAGGTTAAACTGAGCCCATTCTAATTGAGGTGACCTATTTAGAACCACAGAATTACGCTAGTGATGGAAGGCAATGAGCAGGCCCTTCCTGATTGCAACGAGCTTTGTCACTGCTCCCGTGATGTCTGTGTTAAGATCAAGTGACAGCTGAAGAGCATTTTTCCAGATCAGGAAAATTCTTGCTATGCTATTTCATTTCACTTCTATGTGAGGAAATGTCCTTCTATTTTGAAGGCGAGACATTGTTAAAAGTGGTATATTATATTGGAATTAATGGAAATCTAAAGGGATACAAATGTGCTTTTTAATAGCAGCATTTTAAGAGTCATTTAATGTTATAGAGACCTCTGATACTGGTTGGAGATTTAAAATTTTGTACAGAAGAAAGCATATTGTAGGAGATTGGGATTAAACAATGGACATACATCTGTTTTATAAAACAAACAAATATTCAGTAAGACAAACTCTTTAAAGGAACATTAACAATCTCTGGTAAGCAAGTATCGAATACTTCTTATTTTAATAATTCTTTTAATATAGAACATATTTTAAACTGTTTTCCAAGGCCAGAAAAATGAATCGAAGCAGCAAGGGTTTGTCATATCAGATCAACAGCCACATCAAAGTCATATCATGTTTGACACACTGAAAACATTTTGGGATGTCAGTGACGCCAAAACATGACTGGTTTTGGTAACTGGTGACATGTTCTGTGGGACCACATGCTTGGCAAAGCTCGAGGTTTACCGTGCTCCTCTAATAAGACTGGTGGACATCGATAGAAGGAGGATTCCTGACTGATTCTCAGAAACAATAATCTTCTATTAACCCTTAGTTTCATTAAATTGCCTTAAAATTTCACAGCATACTGTAATTTTTGTGAGAGAGAAAAACAACGGATCGGTCAATGTTTTGAGCACTGCAGTATTAACGTCAGTGATACAGAACGAAGACTAAGACATAAGAATATTTTGTTTTAAAAGCAAGTCACAGTTTAAAACAAAGACATAGAATGTTAAAACTAGATCAGCCTTCTGTTAGCTTCTGCAATAAATTCTGTAGTCTTTTCAATAATTTTAGGAGCATCTTCATGCTGTACTATTAATCACCCTGCTTGCTTCAGAATCAGGTTTGAGAGTGTCTTGCATTAAAAACCTTTTACTGCTGAAGCATTAACTAAACAGAAGGGGTGACCAAGATATTCCGAAAAACATTAACATTAGCGTAACTATTGTCCAGCTTTTCCTTTGTTATGTAAGTTAAATCGGTATTGAAAGGAAAATCTTCCCTCAAAATTGTGTGTGTGTGTGTGTTCCAATATAGAATAAGGGTGATTAGTGACCTGCAATTGAAGTGTTTAAATAATTGTCGTTTTATAATAAAATGTCATGACCAAAAAATGAGTATTTTCCAAATCAGATATATTTCTCTTAAATCAGGGTCATCCTGGCAAAGAGGGTCAGTCTGGAGATAAAGGTGCATTGGTGAGTTTTAAAACTTTTCCACTTATTTACGTAGCTTTCAAGAAAATTTTTGGCAGTTTTTCAGCTTAATGACACATCTGTTGCTCCAACAACTATTTAGGAAGATATTAGAAAACCCATGACACATTCAAAGCGTCTGTGTGCAGACAAACATATTTACTATATTCTAAATATTGTAGAGATTCTAAATAATATAGAGATTACTCTTTTAAAGTAAAACTGATTGTGGAGTTGACAGAATGGCAATCAATAGAAGTTGCATACATTACATACAGATAACTTGCAAACAGTTTGAGTTTCCAATTCCATTGTCCAGAGCACCCACTCGGGTACAGAACCTTGTTTTTTGAAGACGTACAAATGCATGCATACACATTGTATTTTTTAGGTCACCTTCAAGTCAGTGACAGTGAAAAGTAATTTCTTTATTTCGTTATGACACACTAAAGGGTCCTGGGGCTCTTTAAAGCATTCTGCTTGCTCGATATTGACCCGGATTTATCCAGAATAGCACCTGAAATCAGTTTGGGTTGCAGTACTGATTTCAGTGGCAATACTAACAGGTTGTATTCTGGATAAATGGGATGAATGAACGAATAGGACATTTCAGAAAGGACAATTCCACTGACACCAGCGTATTACTATTTATCCAAAATGTTGTTATCCGTTAGAGGCTTGTAGATTTTATCCTGATTTCTTAAGAAAATGCAGCTTACACAGAGCGTTTGTGTTTGGAAAGTACAGGTATGTGGCCACCTCTCAGATGTTCCTTATGCCTTTTGAATTTGCTGATCAATTTCAGCCACATTTCATAGGAAATTTTATTTCTCAGAGATGTTAACAGTCTAAAGGTTTTATGACAAGGCACAGCTGGAAAGGGGAAAAGACCGTACCAATGGCCTCGTTAGGGACTTTGTTATCTGTCCATCTCAGATGTCGGAGCATCAACACAGCAGCTCAGCCTCAGACACAGATGTGTGTGTTCCCAGGCTTCCTTCCTTCCCGTTCTTTTAGACACTGCCAGAGAATTGCATAGAGTTAAGCATCCGTAAATTTTAAAATTTACTGCAAACAGCAAATAACAGCATCCAGACACCAGCCAGTACTGATGGCACCATAAGCCTTTTAGCTTTCAGGTTTGGAATCCCTTTTTTTAAAAGACCATGATTTTTATTAGTATCGTTATTTTGATCTCTACTTTTGACTTGTGTCATCGTCATAATTAACACATACATTTTCTCCACTAAGACACCACTGGTTTCTAATTGGCATATTTTTGTTTGGTTTTGTTTGTTTGTTAAGTTTTCCATTACCGTTGCTTCTGATAATTTTATTGTGGCTAGGTGTTTCCCAAATATCCAAGTGGAACCAAGTTCATAGTTTTATTGGTAGTTTTATGGTGACCTTGACGGGTGCTTTGCGATGCCGTGGCTTTCCGTGGCAAGGCAGCCCAGTGTTATTTTGATGTCTCGCACAAGACTGCTGCATTATATGAGGGAACAAGGGTTAGACTCAGCAGAGAACTGCTTGCTAACCGAGTACTGTACAAACAAAGGTTCTTTACTCCAATATATTTTAGGGGCCTCCAGGTCCTCAGGGTCCCATTGGCTATCCAGGTCCTCGTGGTGTAAAGGTAAGATTTACTTACTGGACTCCTTCCCCCACCCCTTTTTGCATATAAGCGCGTGGGTCATTTTTTATATTCCTTCTTCAGGGAGCTGATGGTGTCCGTGGTCTCAAGGGATCCAAAGGTGAAAAGGTAAATATGACTGCATTTAACTCCTTTCCCTTTTTCTAGTGTTCCTTATTTCACTGCAACATCTTCCGCCTCCTTCACTGCAGCGTGTTTTCTCTCGCAGCAGTGGGTTTATTTTTGCCTTACCCTAAGGACATAGCAAGCCCAATTCATAAACCAGTGACCTCCATGGTTATTTACACTGGTACAAAGTGAATATAAAACCTTCAGTTATTAGAACAGTTTTGGATCCTCTTCACACCAGTTTTAAGTCATTTCTCTCCAAGGTGCTTTTAAGTAGAGAATTAGACATCCCCTCTCCTGTTAATAGATACTGTAGTAGATACTGAGAAGCTTGTGCATCAGAGAGATTTGTAGTGATAATAATATTATTTTATCTGTTTTCCTAATGCTGTAGGCTAGATTTTGGGGTTTTTTTTTTGTGTCATCTTCCAATGGCTTTCTAGGTTCCAGGTGTTTTTGTCCCAGATCTTTAGCTCTGCCAGAGTGATGGACAGCCCTGGTCAGATGCATATATATGAATATGAAGAAAGCTTTTATAACCTCCTGATACCATTAATTCTGTACATAGAGCTCTTAGTAGAGCAAACACTAACTTCTGATGGACTGCAGTGGCTGAAACTACAGCCAGTATTGGTTTAAATTCCCACTTTCCTCAGCACTCAGAACGAGAGACAGCTAACAAACACCATCAGTCATACCTCCTGACCACACAGGCAAGTTCAGCCGTGTGGCTCTGGTGGCTACTGTGGATATATTTACAGCTATTTCTAAGCAGAAGACTCACTCTTGCCAAAAAGCCTTGATTTCAGCACTAGAGATCTGTCTTTCAGGCTCAGATGCCAAGAGCCGCTGTACATTTTCAGGCTTTCCTAAACCACAGTTTGTCTAGTCTCATTTTAAAATGAGTATGCTCATTAAATCTAATCTGAAAAAGAGTGTGTCTACTACCTGTGGAGACTGGACAGTTCAAAAAAGCAAATTTTCTTGTGCCTTATTGGTTAACATCCAGCTAGGACAAAACCCAGGACTCATATAAATAAGCTTAATATATGGGTGTGTATCAATGAACACTGATTAGCATC
>VZTL01040894.1:13902-29553 GCA_013400535.1 Scopus umbretta
GTGGGGGGTGTCTGGGGCCGAGGGGGGCCGGGAGGGAAGCCTGCGTGGAGTTTCCCCATGGAGAGGCGTAGGGTAGGCTGTTAGGGCCGAGGGCTAAACGGGCAGCTGACAGGCGGAGGGGTGAGGCACAGCCTGCCCGTGGTACGAAGTGAACCTGCTCCAGGTGTGGCACAGGACTCAGACCTGGCAGTGCTGAGAGACCCGAGGGTTCAAAGACCCAAGTGCGAGGCTCAGAAACTCAAGACGGATTCAACGAGATGATCTGGTACATCTTGCGACACGGTTGAAAAAACACCTCAGAAGCTTGAAGCAGAAGGCACCTTCCACACGCACCATCCCGCCGGGGCCCTCTTTTCCCTATGGCTTACAAGCCAAGATGGGGTTGTTCGAGGTGAGGCACCATGGTGGGCGAAGCACTCTCCTGGCCGGGCTCTCGGCCGCAGGAATCAAGTGTTGGGGGGAACTGAAAGGCGGTGTGTTTTCAGGCGTTTAACTCCCCTTTAAACGTTGCATCTGCCACCCCCGCTACTAGAAGATCCCTACACAGACAGTAGGGGGCACTACGGAATTACAGGAATGTGAGCGTAACTTTGAGAAAGTGGAAAAGACTGATTTGTCTAAACGAGCAAATTATCCACAGCACTATATTAACAATGCAGGGGGTGAATATCAGCATAGATCTTTACACTTAACATCTTTTTAAATTCCAAGATTTGTATTTTAAAGGGCATTTAATAGGAGATTATGATGTCTGTGTGTAGATAAACCGTATCTGGGTCATGATATTAATAGAAAGATGAGCAGTCAGACAGTATTGTCCATCCAAGACCCAACTTGTGTATTTTACAGTTTGCTTCTGTTGGGCGTTGGGGAAAATGAATTACAGAGCCATGGATGTTACAAATCCCCACCTTCTGCCACAAAATATGTGTCAGTGTTATGGCTGGAGTAAGATCAAAAAAACTTGGTAAAGTTCATATGATCCTGACTGGAAGATCAGTGAGTTAAAAAAAAAAAAAAAAAAAAAAAAAAAAAAAAAAAAAAAAAACAANNNAAAAAAACTAAAAACCAGAAACAAAAGCCCACACCTTTTGGTCTCATTTATTTATTTGTTATTTTGATTCCATAGGAATATCCTTCTGAATGGTTTATTGCAACAATTTTGACCTTTTGTCCTAAACTCTTTTTGAAAAAACCAGACACTTCTTGATTCCTCAATAATCAAATGCTGTTTATTTTATTTGTTCATATAGAGCAAAATCCCATTTATCTATACCCCTTTGATCTGAAACTCCCTCCTTTGAATCTAGGTTATGTCCCCCTGGTGTGAATTACTTATACAATAACTCCCTCAATTATTTGAAGCCCTGTTTATCCAAATGTTTTGATGTTCCAAAAGTATTTTGAATAAACAGGGCTCTGCTGTCATTGGATATAACAGATATCTTTGGGGATGCATATAGGATGATTTCCCCTGACCTTATTCTGTATCATCTTGTGCTTAAATGAACAGGCAGTGTAAACTTAAGTGTATAGTTAGTATATTGGCACCATCTTCAGTACTTTTACTTCTTTCCCCATTAATTATTTTTCTTTCATTGTTCTCATTAAAGGACCAAATCCCAGAAATTTCACTCAGGAAGGACTCAACACAGATGCCAGCAAAAGTTTTGCTTGAGTAAGGAGTGAATTAAAAAAGTAATGATCTAGAATTTTGCTCAGTTTTATCATACTTGTGAAAGAAAGCAGAGCAAAATTATTTGCATTTTTTTGGCATTTTTCACCCACTCCCATTGACAATAGCTTGTTTCTAATGAAAGTCCTCCTGTTCATTTGTTTTCTCAGATGCTTGCCATTGCCTTTCTTCTTACTCCCATGAGAATCTTAAGGGTCAAGATGGATCATGCAAGAAGCTAGAGGAAAAAACAGGTCCATGGGACATTTTATTCAATATTTTTCACTTGTTCAGTTGAATGCATTTGTGGAGTTAATAATAAAAACAAACAAAAAAAAAGATGTCTCAAGCTTTCAAGAAAAGGCACCAGTAAACTTGTGTACTTAGCATAGAATGAATCGACAGTCTTCTCATGGTAAGAAGAATTTCACATAAACCAGGAATTAGTCTCCAATTAGTATAACCTAGTACCTCATACCAATGATAAGGACATATTAAAGGTAAACAGGGTGAAATATTCAGCATTTGCAACGTCAGCATCCATTATCATATGCTGAGTTACATGTTCCATCCACATACCTATGGCCACATGACATCCCTTTGACAAGTGGTATTGGGAATAAAATATTTTGGGAATTCATCTCGTTGTATAAATACTCCATAATAAACTAAGCCAGGTATTTGAGGGACATTTAGGCATCAGTAATGTTGACAAACTGATAATACCTATATTGAGAATAATGCTATCTATCTGCAACATCTCCAAACAGATGCTAACAGTCTAAAATTGAGAATGTGTCCCCTTTGCGCTCGATATCTACCATCTTCCTAAGACACCCAGGAAGACCCTAAGAAAAGAAGGAAAGCGATTTCAGTAAGTGGATGGTGTTTCAAATTCTTTGAACACCCTCAGAGTTCAGACACTTTTCTACTAGCCAGCAAGTGCTGAATAATTTGAACTAGATAACATTGGTTGCTGGAAGACAGTGCTTCCACAAAGACTCCCACCTTAGCAACTCCTAAACTAGTCCACATCACTCAGCGGAGGTATACCACGATGGCATTTAGATGGACACTTTGGAGATTTTTCTGTTGTTATGAATTATTAATACTATTATTGTTATCATTATGTATTTAGCTATTATTATTAGGATTCTTGGCATTCTATTATATTCTATTACCTCATTTTTAAGGTTCACTGAGAAAAATGAACTGTTAGCTGGTCTTCTACATACCATGTTTGTTTCAAGCCAGGTTAAGGTAAAAGCTTGTAAAATGTTTAGTAACAAAATAGATAACTGCTTTCACAGTATTACTCCCTCTGGACTGTGGACTCTCTTTATCCCTTTAGAAATATTAATGTCCTTTTCTCAAGCCTGCTGCTGTCATTGCCTGTGCCTCACAGAACTGTTAAACAATTAAGAAACAAAAAGCTCTTTCCAGCTTAATAAGGCAATGTGAAAACCCCTGTGTGAAGTTTTTTCATACACTGAGCTTTGTATTTCATAAAAGTATGAACACTTTATGCAGACACTTTCATAGGTTCAATGTGTGAAGCTTTTGACTGGGTCTTGATGGAAACCAACCTTGAAAGCAATGAGACACTTCAGGGTGAGGATGGGTCTGTGGTAATGGACCTGTCTTTGAGATGCAAGAGACCAAAAGGCTGTCTGTCTTGGGTTGTCAGATCAAGTGTCTGCCTACCCTAATACTGTGTCTCCAACAGTGCCTGTAAACACAAATGCAGAGAAGAATAAGGCCAGGGCCAAGTGTATATGATTCTTCCCTGCAGTACTCTCTCAGGATCCAGTTGTTTTCAGGTCAGGTACTTTCTGAGCCAGATGTTTCTGTGTATGCCATAGTCCTCAACAGATTTCTTCTGTGAGCTCGTTTTTGTCTTCCCTTAAAAACTTGACACCATGACAGATGGCCAGCTATCTCTTCAGATTATGTGCATACTTCTCAGAAGACAGTGAATCCTTGAGACAAGTAGCATCCATTGAACAGTGCTCATGAACCCCAAAAAGTGAAGAAAATTAGGAGTGAGGCACCATTCTTGAAGTCGTGCAGCTGTTTGGAGCAGTTCCAACTGCAAGGCGACTACTCAGAAAGCCTACAAACAGTAGAGCTGAGAGACCAGAGCATTTGGTGGTTAAGATGTAGAAAATAGGTATGTGGAAGCAGAAACACAGTTTCTGGCTGTGCTTTTCTGTTATAGAGCAATTCCACCCATTCAGCTTCTGCCACAAAATGGGGTGTGCTTATGGACTTCAGGAAGTGACTGTTAAGCACGTATTAGCAGCTATCATTAATGTTTTATTGGCACTCTAACAATATGCAGTGAAGTTGTATGATGTCAAATACACTGAATAAAGCACATTTTCTAGATTTATCACAGATGGTTCAGTGATTCAGTCAACATCCTAGAATACCCCTGTATTTCTTTGCAGAGATTTCAAGTAGCCGAAAATGTTTTGACCAGGATGAGCAAGTAGAAATATTAATTCTCTAGACCACAGGGGAACTTTTACCAGAGAAAATAAAATGTACAGTTTGAGGTAAGCATGCACAGTCATTTTAGCTATATGCGCAACATAAGGCTTTGATTAAAAAGGGATCAGGAGGTACTGTGCAAGTGGGTATGGATGCATGAATGGATGCATGTTTCATATGTGCACTTAGGGGTACTCATGAGATAAGCCAAGGAACGGATCCGTTGGGCTGATAGTAATGCACAACTGGACTGGAGCAATGCAGTATGTGTATGTTAGAGGAAAATCATAGAAGCATAGAATCATTAAGGTTGGAAAAGACTTCTAAGATCATCTAGTCCAACCGTCAACCCAACACCACCGTGACTACTAAACCATGTCTTGAAGGGCCACATCCACAGGTTTTTTGAACACCTCCACGGATGGGGACTCCACCACCTCCCTGGGCAGCCTGCTCCAATGTTTGACCACTCTTTCAGTAAAGAAATTTTTCCTAATATCCAGTCTAAACCTCCCCTGATGCAACTTGAGGCCATTTTCTCATCCTATTGCTAGTTACTTGGGAGAAGGGACCAACACCCTCCTCACTACAACCTCATTTCAGGAAGTTGTAGAAGAGCAATAAGGTCTGCCCTCAGCCTCCTCTTCTCCAAACTAAACAACCCCAGTTGCCTCAGCTGCTCCTCATAAGACTTTTTTCCAGACCCTTCACCAGCTTCATTGCCCTTCTCTGGACACAATCCAGCACCTCAACGTCCTTCTTGTAGTGAGGGGCCCAAAACTGAACACAGTATTCGAGGTGCAGCCTCACCAGTGCCAAGTACAGGGGCACGATCATTTCCCTACTCCTGCTGGCCACACTGTTCCTGATACAAGCCAGGATGCTGTTGGCCTTCTTGGCCACCTGGGCACACTGCTGGCTCATGTTCAGCCGGCCGTCAACCAGCACCCCCAGGTCCTTTTCTGCCAGGCAGCTTTCCAGCCACTCTTCCCCAAGCCTGGATCATTGCATGGGGTTGTTGTGACTCAAGTGCAGGACCCAGCACTTAGCCTTGTTAAACCTCATACAATTGACCTTGGCCCATCGATTCAGCCTGTCCAGATCCCTCTGCAGAGCCTTCCTACCCTCAAGCAGATTGACACTCCCACCAAACTTGGTGTCATCTGCAAACTTACTGAGGGTGCACTCAATCCCTTCGTCCTGATCATTCATAAAGACATTAAACGAGATTGGCCCCAGAACTGAGGCCTGGGGAACACCACTTGTGACCAGCCACCAACTGGATTGAACTCTGTTCACCACCACACTCTGGGCATGGCCATCCAGCCAGTTTTTAACCCAGAGAAGAGTACACCTGCCTAAGCCATGAGCCTCCAGCTTCTCCAGGAGAATGCTGTGGGAGACAGCGTCAAAGGCCTTACTAAAGTCCAGGTAGATAACATCCACAGCCTTTCCCTCATCCACTGGGCGGGTCACCTTGTCATACGTCATGCTCAATCCAACAGCCTGAGAGAGGCAAGGCTGTTGCTGCTCCATATGCCCAAGTTCAACTGTTAGCAAGGCTGAAGATGTATTGCTAGCAGACACGCACAGAGCACACATATACACTACACATATACATATATACACATATGCATATATACACTACATATCTACATGGCTGGACACACAATTCCTAGATGGACACTTGGAGCACTCATGTGAACATAGGCAGCACTGATGGCCTTATCCTGCTCCCCTCTCTGGCTGAGCAGGATGGAAGTCCTATTAGGGAGAATTTATATATATGCACAAGGTGGATGCCTCCAGCAACTGGACTCATAGAGTCAGTCTGCCCAGTAGCTGGCCCCTGGATCCCAGCCTGCTCAGTTGCTGGCACATGGACATACAAACCTGTGAGGTTGACACCCCTACTTCTCTCTGGTTCCCCCCCCACACACACACTCCCCTGTGCTCTCGCCCCTAGAGATGCACAGGTGCTCTCACACCCAGAGCTGGCCCTTAGAGACACCCTCACCCCCTTGCTCCCAGGTCACTTCACCTACTCACCAGCTGGTTTGGCTTGATCTTCACTAGCCATCACACACTCACTCACACACCCACACTTGATCAGTCACTGCACCACAGATACACAGAGTCTCCAGCCTGTGGTCTGTCTCCAGTTGCTGGACTCACACCCCCATACACATATGTGCGCAGAAAGGAGACTGCTCATCCAGGAAAGAATTAGAAAAGAGTTTAATAAGAACACAGGACAGACTGTGCTGATCTGGCATGGGGCATAGCCAGACAGTCATTCTGACTACTCAGTTATGTATGTGCAACAACCATCCCTTTTTATTCGCTTACCCCTCTATTTTCAACTCCTGTCCCTCCCCCAAATATCTAAACCTCCCCCTTTCTCCACCTTTGGTTCCTCCTCTAAACAACCCATAATTAGTCCTGTGGGATCCAGAGCTGCTTTTCCTTTCATCCCGTAATGTGTCCCAACCCTAGGCCATGAGCCCCTTAGTCTGAAAGCTGATTGGAGAGTCCTTGATTTGGGTTGCTGCCAGCCCTTGAGCCTCTGGGCTCATCTGGGCTTGTGCTGAGGGCCCCTGGGATGGGCCTAGGAGTAGGCCAGCAGGGTATTATTTGGGCACCTCCCTCCTGTTGTTGTCTCTCTGAGCTCCTTTGTGGGCTTTTAATCACACAACTTAACATTGTGTATGTTATGCTGTTGGATAATTTGTCTTCTTACTACAAGAAGCACTTGTTTTTTTGGATACAATAGCTTGCCATTCCTCCTGCAGGGAGAATTATAGAAATGACCCTCAGACAGGAATTGTGATCTGGAGGCATGCCATATCTCTTGGAAGATAAGGCATACCTGGCATTTGACATGTAGTGGGAATTACCAAAAAAGCAAAACCAGACTTGTAGCGATTTAGCACCCACTAGGAATTTGAGAAGATGGCATCCAGCCCTAGGTTCCCACCAAATGTTGGAAGGAAGAGTTAGAGGTAAAGACAGCCCAGTGACCGATTGCAATGGCAAAGTGATAAAGGGTCCCCTGCTCCATAAAAATACACTAGCCCAGGTATTTGGTAAAAGATGAGCAAAGAGATTGATGAGGTGAAAAAGTGGGACTTCTTTGCTCTTTGTGTTCACAGCAGTCTTACAAAAAACAAAAGTCATTACTCAAAAACAATAAAAAAGAGGGCCAAGCTAAGCAGTAGGCAAATAGAACAAAGGTGCCAAGAACCTGAGGCCACTATGCACCAGTGAGCAGGTCTATATCTATTCATCATATTGCCACACATAGCAGTTGCAAGTGCAAAAGATAAGCTTTTAAGGAAGATAGATCACGTGAAGTAGTTCCTGACTTAGGACAGTGGTTGGGATGAAAACTGCAAGGCAGGTGTAGGTTAGCAACAGCCAGCACACCTGTCAGCGGAATCAAGCATAAAGCAAGAGGAAGAGTTTCATCTGATGAAAGAAAGTAAAGAACTGAAGAACAACTTGAGGGGTCAATTGGATATGGCTCATCAAAAGGAAAGCAGCTACAGGACTCTTTTACTACCAGTTGCACAGGCAAGAAAGGAACAGGCTGTTCTGAAGATTTGCATGCTGAAGTCTATTAATTGCTGCAAGTGGTTGCTTACACTGGTCAAAATACTGGTTTTATATCACAAAGGAAAAACAATGTCATTTTCCTTAAAATGTATTTCCTAACTACACCAACCATTTGTTCAGTTGAAAAAAAAGCCCAACAAAATTAACAAAAAACATACACTGAAATACTAGTAACCTTCCTTGGTAACTGAATTTTCTTCAGAGCCTTTCTGCTCTGTAACAGAGAGGCCCAAACACCTTCAGAGTGGGAGCACCAGACACTAGATGCAATATTTATTCGATATTAGAACAATAACACTAGATACTAGAACAATATTTAGACAATCAAGCTATGCTAATGCTGCTAACATAAAAGTACAATTAGCATTCATCAAAAACTGAAAAACACAGCTCCAAAACCTATGAAGTGTTGAACAGGACAGTCCAGAATACTGAAGGTTGAAGCACTTTCCCTGCCTCCCCAAGAGCAAAGAAGTGTAGGAGAGGAGTTCAGACTCTCTAAAACCTGTGTTTTAATGACTTTTTTAAAAAAAAAGTAAAGGAAGTTCTGAAGTTTCTGTAGAACCATTCAAGCACCAGAAGGTCACAGTTCCTAGCTCCATAGGTGATCCAGCTTTTCAGAGAGTATGCCAGCCTGTTGGGAAAGCCTCTAGCAAAATAAAACAATACGCAGATGAAAGTTATGAGGATGACCGAAAGGTGAACAGCAAAGTGCTTTTTAAATCCCCACCTGCTGGCGATATAAAAAGCTGAAACAAACTATAGCATTGCAGTGATTAAATGATTCAGCTGGAACAGGAAGAAAGTGTTATTAACTGGTTGAATAAACAAACTTTGGAAAATAGCACTCTGTCCTGTTATACGGGGTTTGCTTTTGATTTACTGCATGAGCTTGAGCAAGTCATTCTGACCAAGAATTGCCAAACTAACTAATGAGTTTATGTGTCACAGACGTTTGCTACTCCACTGGCAGAGGCCCAGTTACCAAAAAGTGCAGAGCCCCTGCCCTTCTAAGCGTTGGTCCTATTAAAATTAGCTAAAAGTAGGCAGCCCAAAGCTGAGATGTCTAAAATCCCATTATTGCCCTTAGCTTCCTTTTCTTTGTTTAATTCCTTTTCAGAAAATATTTCCAAGTCACCTACTCTTTGGAGATACTTGAAAAGGATCCTTGAAAAGTCTAAGATTCTTGAGAAGTTGTATCAGAAATGCATTCTTTGCATATTATTTAGTTCTTTTCACCTGCTTAGAAATAAGAACAACAAATACTCCAACAGCAGGACTGAAGATTGTCTTTTTTGAGTATTGTCAGTTTGTGCTGACCTTTTCAATAGTTTTGCTGAAAAGCTGGGACACAACTGCTCTGAAGAATGTTCCATGAACCCCATGGGAGTAGCAGCGCACACGTTAGCATGAGTGCCTTCTTCAAATTTCTCCTGCCAAGGCAAAAGTTATTCTCTCAGAAAAGAAGTAAATCAGATCACCTGCTCTTTTTTTTACACTGTGGTTAGTAGGTCACATACACTTAAGGATAGATTGTGCCCTCTAGGCATGGGCTTGCCTCGGATACAGTACAGCACATACTATAAGAGGAGAGTCCCAGGAGGCTTTTTTTTCCCTTCTCTGCCTTTTCCACCGTGATCTTTTTACATCTTTCCTCTATGTCATCCTTTTTTGAGTGTCCAGAATTTCAGGAAAAGCCAAGAAAATGGTCTCAATAGATATAATGTTTTTTTGAGGGCTTCATAAGAGCAAAATTCCAAATACCATCTTTACTCTTTATACACTTAAATGTGAGTATGAAAATGTCTAGGCAGTGATTCACTATTAAACCAATAAAAGCCTATGGAATTTCCACAGTTTGTCACCACCTGGGAGACTTCTCCTTTGCCTCTTTTCTTTGCACAGCCCCTCAGATAGAGCTAGTTGTTTTCAGAATGGTAAATCTGTAAAATACAAAATGAAAAAAAATATATCCTGGAGAAATCTCAAAATGTTTGCTAAATCTACAGTGTTCGTTACGGCAAGGTAGAAAAAGTGTCTCAAGAGCTTCCCTCATGACAAGACTTAGCATGATATTGTTAATAAAGCAAAAAAGAATTTTGAATTCAATGTATGCCCTCATCAGCTCATATACATAGCTCCCTTTAGTGTTTATGAAAATTACATGGATGCACCGATGGGACAGTCGACCCCTGGTTGAGTTAGAAGTGTCTGCAGGAAAGAGTAGCAAAATAATAGTGTCTGTGCAATGTATCTTTTTTTCCCAATGCTCCAAAAGATGTTTTTAAATACCCTAACTCAACAGCAGTTTTGTGCTTTTTTACTGGTGGGAATTTTCAAACCTTGAGTTATTTCATTAGATAATACCACCAGTATTTAAAATGTCAGACTCAAACTGCATTTCCCAGTGTGAAAGCTGAATACCAGTGCCCGAAGGAAAGTTTTATAGCATCGATTAACTGCAACCATTTGTAGAACTGACAAAGAGCTGCGTAAAAGGTTTATTCTGACTTTTAGATGTGAGTATTGTGCATCTTTTTTATAACATGCAAGCCAACAATGATGTACTTTGTTATTGCAGGTCAGAACAACTTCACCCCAGCAGATAAATCACAGAGACTGACATAAGCAGTCCCAGAACTTGCAAGGCACAGGATGAGAGAGGCCATAGAGGAGGCATTTCATTGGGTTTTTCATTTATCCCACTTCTGTTAAGAAAAACAAAATATACCTAAAATGAAGAACACACAAGTCATGTGGAAAGAATCACTAGTGAAACAGGCCACTTAAACACCCAAAGACCAGGTCCTGAGCAGGTATAAATAGACTTCTAAAAAATGTATGACGTAAACAAACATCAGTGGTGGTAAAGTCAAGACCTGGCCTTAACACTGTTTGCATTCTGGTGGACATTTTTACAAAAAAGAACACATTTTTAAAAAGGGGAATTCCTGCTGCGCGTATGCTGTTCATGTCAGCATTTACAGATTGTTAGATTTTATGTTACAATTTGATGTAGGGGTCCAAACCTGAGTAGGAGCTGGTCAGACATAAGTATGTGACAATCCCTCTCCCAGCAATGTCTCTCCACAGTTCAGAAAGACAGACTTGTGGTACAGAGAGATAAAATAATTTACCCAGCATCATTTTAGAGGTCTACAACTGAAGCAGGGTTGAAAATAACTTTGGAGTCCCAATTCAGCAGCCACAAGGCAGCATTTTTTCTTTATTTCTTGCCAAAAGCCATGAAATCTTGGTACATTGAAAAGGAAAAAAAAAAGCAAAATACTTTCTGCTAAAGCTTAGTGGCTTCATATGTGTCATGAAGTCCATCTGATTATCGATGATGTGAAATGAAGCTGACTCCCTCAAAGGAGACAAGTAGAAACAATTTTGCTTGTAAAACAGACTCATGAAGAGTTGAAAACCAAAAGGGTCAAGATACTGTTCTTGTTCCCATTATAACAAAAGTTGTGCTATCAGTAACAATGGTTGAAGATACTTGTTACTTATTGTGCTCTTGATAGAGCTCTAGGTGGCATAAACAGGAACAGGGACACAAAGAGTAAGACCGATGAGAATAAGATAAATAAAGACAGGAAAAGATTTAGGTCTGTGAACAAACTATACCGAATCCTACTATTTGAGAGACTCTTCTGCAAAATGTACCTGTTTATATATGGCAGATTTTTGGCTAGCTTTTTGACAGCAGCACAGCTCTGAACCTATAGTCAGATGTTTGAGTACCAAGATCACTTAAAAAAAATTCCCACCCTACCTCTAAAGATTTGGATAATTACAAGTCAAAAACTTCTTGCGCTGTCATGCAGAAAACATGCTGGTAGCTCTGCCAGCATTAGTAATGGTACAATGGATTTAAGCTATTCCCAGCTACCCATACAATTGTGGAAAATAATGTATCACGTTACCTTTGTGTTCTGTATTGTCTAAGGCAAGGTCTTGAAAGCAAATATGCACATGACTAACTTCAAACATGGAATTTCATAGATGGTTCTCCTAATGGCCAATAACTGTTGATCTCACAGATTCACAGTAGTCAATGATTGTCTATACAGTGACACACGTATGGAGGGCACAACACTCTTATATTGGCGAGGCCTGGCACCTTCTTTCTGTGCTCCAGATTTCCTTTTTGTCTTCTTACACATCTTACTCCATTCTTCAATTCATAAGGCACCTTAGTGCAAATGTATGTTACTACCTCTAGTGGTCAACATGGCAAAGTTAAAAGTCGTACTAAACATAACTGGGGCAGAGGGTCCTGATCTCAGATTGCAGACAGGTTTTGCAGCTAATACTACTGGGATCCATCCCAAAAAATGCACTTTTCTGATAGAATTGAAGCCTGTAAGCATGTGAAAAGATCCATTACACACATGTGGGTTCTCCTGCCTGCAGGGGTAGATTGGGTACAATGGAGTTACAGGTAATAACTCGAATGTTAGAACAGGCCACAAAGTTCTCTTTGCTTACACCTGTGGCTCCTCATAGAATGGAGCCCCTGTGAGTGGCATCTTCAAAATTCTTCTGGGTCTTCTCTGTTGATTGCTGAGGTATTTGCACAACAGATCCCTATGGCTGCATCTAATCATAACTCACTGTCAATCACTTTTCAGCATTGGCAGCAGTCATTTTCTATTATCAATTCTAACTCCTTTAAGTATTAGTGTAATATCTAGTATGGCATGAATACTGTAGGGGCCTGGAAGTATAAACAGACAAGCTAAGATCTTCAGCTAGTGTAAATTAGTATCAGTACCACTGACCTTATGGATCATATTATTTGACGTGAAATCTTATTAAGCTTCCTGTGCCTTTTCACTAAAGGAAATTCCGCTGTCCAGTGAACTTTTAGCTTTCTATTTAAGCAAAGCTGGCAGTAAATTGGCATACACTTGTTTTCTTAACTTTTTAAAATGTTAATGGCTATTACCTGCAGTTCCCTGAAATACTTAAACAGCACATTTGAGACTCCTTTGATCATGAATCGGTTAATCATGTGAAAACACACTACAAAAGACTTGAACAGAGCTCTCTTGACTGGACTAGTGGGAAAGGTATAAACCAATACCTTGGTGCTGAAAACACCTATGTGAGTGGCTTAGGATTGTATCTTAAGAACAATTTATATGCGTTATTCTGCATAACTGTACATCTGATGACAATAGAAAACATAGTGCATAAACAGGCACAGCCAGGGTTACAGACAATAAATTCAGGTAATCACTGGCCTTTTCTATATTGAAACTTTTTTGGTTCCCTCTAACAGCCAGACTGGTGCAAAAAAAAGCACTAACAGAGCGTTCTTGGGCAGACAAGGAGTCAAAAGAAATTGCTAAGAAATTGGCTTTACTACTTCGGGTAGGAATGGGTAAAGACCATGGGACAGAATAGCATCTGTGGGCTCTCCCACTTCCCTTCAACTCCTATTATCTGCAAGTAACAAGATGTTAGGTTTCTCTGCCACTATCACCGTGGAGACCATGGTTCCCTCAACTGTGCAATGCAGCCTGGTACCCACCGTTGTGAAACTGAGGGGGAAGTATCCCTTTCGGCCTGCCAAAGGCACAGTGTGGTTGGCAACATGGGACAAAGAACCAAAGAAATAATCTCTGGAAAATGATTGCAGTAAAATGATTTTTATGTTGTGATATCCATTTCCAGTAGTAGAAAAAGAAGTCTCTCTCTGTAACAGTCACCTCATGAGTTCTCATTGTTGATGGAGGTATTTTTTTCCATAGAAATACAGAAACACCGATTTCTGAGGAACTCGGATTGCTCTGGAATAAAAATGTTCTGTTTACAATGCGTAAAGGCATTTCATGGGGAGTCCTGTACTGCAGAAGTCAGCGTGCAGGACATAGACACAGAGAAGAATCTTTCTTTTAAGAAAGTTGCATTGAGGTGCTTAATTTCTTTTGCTTCTTTTTTTTTTTTACAAACCAACCTCTAATTTTGGATAATGAAAATTAAAGTAATACTGTATATTTTCAAAAGAAGTAAACTGTTACTCTTAGGTCTGACATGGCTTTAGCTCAGGATAGAGGTGCAATTAGCAGATGGTGGCAAGTCTGATGTTTGGGCTGTAGGTGGTGGTGTTGCTTTATGGGAGTTAAAGTTCAGTGAGGCTGGACTACTTAAAAGGACATAAATAGAGGCAAATTGGGGTAGCTAATGAATCAGTTGCCTTCAGTTGCCTGACAATAGTCACCTGTCCCTCATCCTCAGTTGCTCACACAATATCTTTTAGAAATGTGAATAAATATGGAAGTCTTAAATTTCAGCATGATTTAGGAACAGAGGTAGAAGACCAGTTCAAGCATAAGTGGGCAGATGCCAGTCAAATAATGGGAGGGCTATCTTTACTAATACAGTGCTTAATGACAATTATTTCCATCATTTTGCCTTTTTTCTGTAAACTCATTCTTCAGTTATGTGGTGTCTTAGATTTCAAAGTACTTCTCACAGTAGCCTTGGTTTTGGTTTCAGTTAACATATACACAATTTGTCTTGCAGGCAGAGTCTAATCTAACACCCAGTAGCGATAATCGACTTGAGTGAGTTTTGCATACACAGGAATCACATTGATTTAGTGTTTGTATACAAATTGAGGAATTAAACCTTATATTTCTATGAACCAATGCAGCCACTGTTCCCACTTACAGGAATTTTGACTTACCTTGTGGATTAGAACTTGTCTGTAAAAACATCCATCTTACTTCATTAGTAACTTATTCTGAGCTACAGTGCTCTATTCTTACTCTATTCCCACTCTGTTCCCACTGATTTCTGATGTTTTTCCTGCGTGAAAGAATGATAGTTTCAGCTGCAGTCGTAAACTGGTACCAAAGTGGCTTCCTTGTGGGGAGTCAAACTGACAGACACACAGGGGTATTTTCATTCTCTTCAACATAGCTGCTGTCAGGTGCCTGTCAGTAAAGCTCTCGTACTCCACCATCGCTTGCAGGCAGACCTGTGGCCAGCAAGTTGGTGATGAACAGGAAGAACGGCCCTACTTCTCCCCTGCAGCTGTCAGTACGAAACCATATATGAGTTCATGTTATGCACAAAACCCTCTCCAAAACCCCAAATAATGAAAAGTGTTATTTGGGACCCCCAGCACATGAACAAAGGACTTTTTCTAAAGCCTCTGAGATTTGGCAATGGGCTGGTGTCTCCCTGCTGCATTAGAGAATGAAGCGTGGTCCATCTCTTTGCCCAACACAGCAACTTAGCCATAAGAGCATGAGAGAGTGAGCAGAGTCTTTGCAAAGATTTACAGATGGAAGATGCACTATGGAAACAGTGAAGAGAAAGCAGGGAATACATAAAAGCAAGCTGGAGCCACTTGGTCTTTCTAGAAAGTCATCTTCACCATGCTTTTGTCTAAATGCATCTTAAGGAGCAACAGCCTGAGAAGGGCAAAGTTAGAGTAAAATTTTGAGGATGCAAAAGTGCTCAGGATCCAGAGAGTCACAGGCACAAATTCAATCACACATTTAAGTGTAAGCTCAGAATTAAGCAGTTTGAGTNNCTCAGAATTAAGCAGTTTGAGTGCTTACTTAGAGCAATTTCCAGACAAGGACACTACTTAAACGTTACTCTTGGGACATTCAATTCAGCCATAGTGCTTAACCTAGGTTTTCCTTCCTTCAGCGTGCTCTGAGAAAGCCTGCATTGCTCCTGAGTCTTCTTGGGGATATAGAAAAGAGAGTATGAGGATATTGGTATAAGGAGCTGTCAGTTTCTTAGGCTGTAGCTTTGTTTTTCTTCCCTGGTGACAGAGCTTTCTGTGTCCTCCTGGCAGACACTATTCAGCTTAATCATCATTTAAACTGCCAGTTCAT
>VZTL01040895.1:3202-18107 GCA_013400535.1 Scopus umbretta
AAAAAAAAAAAAAAAGACTGACATACTGATTTCCTATGTCTGGTTGCCTGCTTCCAAACTAAAATAATCCCAGACTTGGTTTATGAGATAATCCCACTGCTGTTTTGTGATGCTGTTTTAGTGAGCTTTGATAAGAAATTCTATCTGTTCCACTGTTCATTCCCCTAAAATAAACCCGCCCTTGATTAGCTGGATGTGACTTCAACCAGTCACTGGAGAACATGTAAGTGCTGAAGTTGTATAAAAAAACACTTCTTAGATTAACATGGAGTGAATTTTCTCCTTGCCTACAAGATAATTACATTGCTGATGTTGCCCACTTGGAAGATGCACTTAAATGTGTCAGCAGTGCTTGAGATAACATCTGCTAAGTGCTTTTTGATTAAGTCTTTTATAATTACTCATTTTCACAAAGCATGTATCTGTTTGAAGGGCACCTCAGTTATCAAAGAGAGGATGTTAATGGAAGCCTTTCACTATTTTGGATTTCTTACACTGATTTGACATTTTGCTTAGGTTTGTGAGAACTAAGAAAAGGGTGTGTGAATCCTACCTGTGCCATGATTCCCTGCATTTTGATATATAATTCAAACTGTATCTCCTGTGTAACATGTGACTATGCGGAGATGATGGATGTACGTGCTAGCTACTCAGCTTGGAAGCTTATTGGCTCAGACTGAAGAATCGGAATACATCAGGCAATAGAAGAGACAGCAAACAAAAACACTCAGACTACAGGTCTTGAACAGAATTTTTCAATAGGTGCTGCTTAATTCCTAAGCAATGAGGCAGTTTTATGAGACTGCTGAGAAATCTGTTGTAACTGAATAATACTTTAATAATTTATGCAAATATCTAGGATTTTGGCATTTGAAAAGACCAAGGACACTTTCAAATCTTGCATGCAGTATTTGAGAAAACTGAATAATCCAGTGAGTATTACCAGAAAGACACTGCCAGTCTATCAACTGGTCAACTAATCCCACGAGATGGTGTTGATAACTTAATGAACTCACTGGAGGGACAAAAGTAACATGATTTTAAAAAGAGTCATCTCAAATGTGAGATGATTCTCATCCTCCTTGCAGAAACTGTATAATCAGAAGTCCTTAAAATGTTTTCAGACATCAACTCAAAAAAGGAGTTGTGAATACCTTAGGAAAAAAAGTTATATTCAGAACAGACAGGAATGTATTTAGAAACACATCTGCTGTTGCTCAAAGCCGACAGTGGGACATTTGAGACATACTGTAATATCTTTTTCTCTAGGCATGAGCAATATTAGGTGAAACACTGGAAAACAAACAAGACATTTCTGGGTAAAGGGGTAGTATGGATTGTGAACCCTATAGAAACCATCCCCAGGCCCTTTGTTATATCAGCAGCCTGAATGCTAGCAAAACACTTGCAGAACTTTCACAATATGCCTGGTGACTAGCAGGACAAGAAGATGCTGTAGGTCAAATAACGAATGTAGACCTCAGCGTGCACTGGGAGATACTAGTCAAAGATGCTGAGAAATGCAACAAAGAGCCAGCACAAGCATTATTTTTGAGGAAAAAAAGCTGCAAGTAAAAAGGTCCAGCAATAGTGAAATAATTTGTGCATCTTCACCAGCAAATCAGGCTCACATCAAATTATTTGTTGATGGAAACAGCAACATAAAAAAGCATACAGAGATAAATTACATGGCAAAGATCTGTCCCATGTGACTTGCAGGCTAACAAAAGACTAATCTTGGAAAACTGAATTTCTGAAATCTTCTTAGGCAGAGGAGACCCATGTTATTTTGCATATATGTCATGATACAAATGCTAACAGTAAACCAATCATAATTAGTTTCAAACTTTGAGTGTAGTAATGATATTGGAATAAAATATGTAAAAAATAAAATAAAATAAAATAAACCCCAAGATTTTTACATTAATGAAAGAAAGGACTTTCTTAGGATTTATGTATGCAGAGCACTGACTGGACTGCACATTTTTCCAGTTTGACACTGTGAGCACTTCTGCAGGAAAAAGAAACTTGAGAATGCAGTCTGAAACAGATGTTTCCAAGCTTGGACAATTTTGGGGGGAAGAATTAGGAAATCAATACTCAACTTCTTATTCCTAGAATTGTTGCAATGGCTAAAATAATAAATGCCATTGTTAGATTTGCTGTGCCAAAACTGACACCACTGACTCTAGACAATTTCTGCCCTGTAAAGAGAATTCATTTTCATATGCGGGTTGTCAAGAGAAATCTTGGAGACAAATGCCATGTGAGTCCATCATACTGAGTACAACAAGAAGTCATGGATGAAGCCAGAAGAAATGCAGATGTCCAGTGGATAACTGCATCATCCACATCCAGTGTTACTCTGGAACTTGCATCTGTGTCATTTCTAATGAACAATTATGCATTAGTAATGTAGTTAAGTGATAGACATATCAAGCTGAAAGTATGTGCCAGCCAAAATAAGAATAAAGAAGAGGGGGTTGTAGGAGACTGATTAAATTAAGATTTGCAGAAGAAAGAGAAGGAAGAGGAAAAGGCTAATTATGCCTGAAGTATCCAGTCTTTAGAAAATGCCTTTTAGAACAACTAATATGTTTGCTTTCCTTGTTGATGGTACATTTAAGCAAATAACATATATTTTTAATTTTAAGTGTTACTTTTTGAGCAATAAATATGTAAAGTCTGTCATAATATAAAAATATATCAAATGGAGAGAAAGAAAATAATATCTGCTGCTAAGCAACAACTGAATCAAAGATATTATTCTAAACAGTCTGCTGGCAGATGTCTTTGTAGAACTTCATCAATCTACCATACCAGGTAGTGAAATTTCTGTTCTCAAGTTCCTGATTTAGCTTTACAAAACACTATACCATGCTATCACCATCGAGTCTAGGTGTTTATTGTAACACACCTTCCCTGGTCACTTTCCCTACACGCGAATCTAGACAGGAAAATCTGATAATGGCATTCATTAATATCGGTTGCAAGGCTTTTAAGACATTAAGATAACTCATATTCTTATTAGGCTTCTCACTAGGAAAATAAACTTTTCCTCTTTTCTCTAAGTCCTGACTTCTTATTCACATCTTTCTATAGAAAATACTGCCTCAGTGGACAATATGTCAACTCAAACAATATGAAGAAACTTCTGAAGACCAATCATAAGCTGAAGAGCTAGCTTACCATATTTTTATAAAAACCCTATTACCCAGTCCAACAGTGGTCCTTTCTATGTAATTTCATCCAACAGTATAAAAATTGTTGTGCTCTATTATCAAGAATACTCGAAGGTAGATAATATGCATGCATCCTGGGTATGTGTCATTTGTTGCTAATGAAACCTTGATGAACAATCTCAAACAAATTGCAGCCGCTTGCTGCAGCTGCCCTTTACTGTAAGACATTGAAAAGAATTTATCAGATGCCATCCATTAGGGATATATGTACTTTAGACACATCTGATGACAAGCTGCTTGGAAATTTTTGGCTTCACATGAGGTAAAGAGAGAGGAGGAAAGAACGACTCTCAAAGAAAAAACTCTTGTCTTGACTCATATGAACACAAAAGTATTCTTTTGGCAAGTCTGCAGCTCAGGATTGCTAATTATAATGACTGCTCCACTAGGATTTCCTGAATTATAATATACTATCTATTTTGAATGAATGATTGGCTTAAGACAGAAAATGACATATGCCATGAAGACGTGTATAATACCTACCTGTCGGAATGACTACGCTTGGTATTTCTTTAAAGATACTTCTTAAGAATCTACAGAGTACTGAAAGCTTCAGTCAAAGAGGAACATTTAAAAGCAAGAATATCTCCTCAAGAAGCTGTGAATGCAAATGACACTGCTACTTTTTTAAAAAAAAATGTCTCCAGAGTTTTGATTTCTAAGTAAAATCCAGTCCTTTCTAGAAGATATGGCTTTGGAAAGTTTGAGTATTTTTAGGGGGAAATATACATCATAGAATTATAGAATTATTAAGGTTGGAAAAGACCTCTGAGATCTTCTGGTCCAACCATCAACCCAACAACACCATGACTACTAAACCACGTCCTGGAGTGTCACATNGCTCCCTGTACCCACAGAAAGAGCCCCAGATCATGATTCATTGCTTGGTACATAATACTGATGCATGAAATACGTGGCACTCACTTGAGGCATGTGTTTTCATCTAGCACCTTTTCAGCCAAAGAGGGTCCGAGCTCCCTACAGAGATGTAGTGTTTCCACATGAAGACATCTTAGTCTCCAGCAGATCTCCATTTCAGTGTACAACTGTAGTCACGCAGGCCGTTTCCACTGCATGACTGGTCTGTACCTCCAATCTTGCATGGTGCAATATACACATTGAGGCTAACGGTCTGAACCTGACACAAGCTCCATGTATGCCAGATCCTTCCTGTTAGTCTTGAGTGCTGAAACAAGGTATCATAATATTTTTAGTAGAGAACTGAGTACAAGAAGGCTGGATTGGACTGTTTCCTAGGTATATGTAGGTGACTGACTACTTTGGTGAAAGCTGTTATTTATATAAAAATATTCCTATTTTGAAATCTGTTATCATAATTATACCATCTTAAGAATAATTGTATTTGTAACTGTCAGAACTGGGAGTTTATCCTGGTTGCTGGGACCAGATACACCCTCTGCCCCCGTCCTGATTTGGGGTGGGAGGAACTCTCCACTACTATTATGCGTTGTTTGGCCAAGTACCTGACCTGGCTAAGGAAGGGACCAAGAAGATCTGGAGCATACTGCAGAGCAATCCCTGCCCTCAGAGCAGCCATATCCAATATGAATGAGAGCAAGAAAGTCCAATGGTACACAGCTAGCCATAGGCAACATGTAATCCCCTTGCTGGAATCCCAATATGACCTGTATGACCTATCCACGCTGAATAATATCTCAGGTGTGAGTCAGGACTTTAAGGGATGCTTTAACAGAAATGCAATTTCCAGTGTTTTGCTGAAACAGTAATACCTCTAATAGACATATATTAAGCAAATAGGCCATTACTTTCTGAACTAAAATAAAGGCAATCTCTCCTGGAATACTGATGAAGCATTTGATCTGTGTCAAACTGTAAGTGCTTAGGATGCAGGGTAACAGACTGCAAAGTCCAGCATTAGCCTTTTAAAATTCAATTTCCATATTAATATGAATCAGATCTTCAGAGATTTACAATTAAGATGTTTGTCAGCATTTCATTGCAAATGCTCCTTGTTGCTTTGAACACAATAATTATTTGTCAATGGTGTGGTAATAGTAACAAACGATGCTTAAAAATAATGGCCGCCTTGAATATTTACAGAAGAATGAAGAGAGTTGATTGTAACTTTTATTGTTTACTTGGTATTATTAAATGTTTATTAAATGTGTGGTAGCTGTATCTACCGTGAAGCATTTTTGTTAATACCTACATTAATATTTTTCCATCAAAACTAAACTCCATATTACAGTGTTCCTTATGATTATGGTATTATCCACTGTGATCAGTTTTTATGGTCTTTGGACTAGAAGTCAAGTACTCTAGAACCAGTCTAGGATGGGGAGTGTGTTAAAATGCTTTGTCTGATAGAAATCAAGTGCTTAGCTTGAGGTTGTACCTGGACTTACTTTTCAGTGGATGTTTGCCCCAAGGGTCAAGATGTCTAGTCATTCAGACGAGGATCCTTTTAAACTGCATTACAGCTCCCGTATGGATTGAATGAACTACTTCTTTTGAGTGGAAGTCTAGTTGTTGAACAGTGGGACTTAGTGTAGGATGTGAGCAAGGCTCAACACCACCTTCGAACATAATAACAGGAAGCATCCTTGAGTGTTTTTAAAAAATCCCTGGTTCCATGGCATGGTGGGTTGACCTTGACTAGCTGCCAGACACCCAGAGATGTGGGTGGAGCAGGGGGCTGGGGCCTGAGGGGCTGGGGCCAGTCCGAGGCAGCTGCTGCTGCCACCCCTTCCTCCTCCTCACACTTTCCCTGCTCCAGNACACATGGGTATCTTTCTACTGACCTCAACAAACTAAAAACTTCTTTAAAAATTATTAAATATAGCCACCTAAGTTGTGGCCAGCCCTTTTAAGTGTAGGCATCTATGTTTCTAGTTTCCAATGTCTGTCTGGGGATTTGGGTGGGAAGGTGAACTAAGGTGTTAATGTCATAATTTTACAATTTCAGAAAGGGTTTTTCTGAACAAAGTGAAGTGTCACTCATTATGTAAAGCAGTCAAAGTACATTCTTCTTCTCTCTGGGTTGTGGAAGTGGAGACAGTTGTACCCTGTTAAGTCAGCGAGGATGTCTGACTCCTGGGGCCCTGCCAACGGATGAGTTATGCGGTAAATTATCACCCAAAAATGATAAAGAAGATAAACACCAAATGGGAGATTTACATTTCTCAGACTGTACAGCTAGAACATTAAAACAAACAAACAAACAAAACCCAAAAACTCTTGTTCTCAAAATAATCACAGTGACAAATTAAGGTTCCTCAGCCATAATCTTTCCTCTTTCCTTTTAGGGTTTTATTCCCCCCAAGACATGTATGTGTGACAGAAAGACTAAAAGAAAACATGTTTTATTGCTGATTTTAAAGATGTGTTTCAGTAACATAGTATAACTATATTACATGTAACAGTGATCCAAGCTTTGATACTCACCATGGATACTGCGTTTTGTTCTAATGGACACACTGAATTAAAAGTATTTGCCAGCAAAATTAGCAACCATCCTTTTGCTAAGCAAATTGGGACACTGTCCTCAGAAGATCCTGGAGAGACTTATTGCAGTTAGTGTTTATACATGGAAGTAAATAAAAAAAGAATCTTGGCCTTTGCTTTGGCAAGGATGTGGCTGGTCCACAGCATGTTTCCAGACCACAATTTCTGATGCACTGGGTTCTACTGTCCCTAAAGTCCCTTCAGCTTGACATTTGCCTCCCTTTCACGCATGAGTACCAGTGTAATTCTACTGACATCCAGCACAGAACAGAACCTGACGCCAGAGATAGTCAGAGGTTCTCTCCTCTCTTCAACAGGTTCCATAAAAATCTAGCACCTCAGTTTCAACCACAGTTTTCAAATTTTATTTTTTTTTTTTTTATAACTAGGTACTTTGACACCTACGAGCTGGACAAATAAATTGCACTTAGGTAAGGAATAGTAAATGAAGACCTTTTTAAACTGAAATCTCGCTGTGGAAATTCCTTGGAGGTTTTAATTTATTTTTTTTTCTGATTGAAAATGAGTAAATAATTTCATTAATAAATTTGAATCTAAACAAAATATTTTTAACTATCTATCTCAAGTACAGTTTTCTTACAAGTTGTTCAATGTGCAGCTCCATGTACCAGTGTGTATTGGGTTTTGGTAGCGGGCGGGGCTACAGGGGTGGCTTCTGTGAGAAGCTGCTAGAAGCTTCACTCATGTCTGATAGGGCCCATGCCAGCTGGCTCCAAGGCAGACCCGTCTTATCCCAGGGAAACAAAGCTGGCTCTCTGTATGGCTGAGCTGTGTCTCCTTGCTCTGGTGGTGACAAAGGCAGGGAGGGTGAAAAGATTGCTTCCATGACACTCAGGAAAAGAAGGGAAAGTGAAATGGGCCCCTCTGCCCACTTTTGAGGCAATTCAAAGAAATCAGGCAGGCCCTGGGCACTCCTGGACCACAGAGGAGATCCCCTCCTGTTCACTGGAAGGTAGAGGTTGAAATAATGATCATTCCTCACACTGAAAACAGTTCCTACCACAACCTGTTGAAAATTCTCACATCATTCATGCTTCATTTTGGCACCTGGACAGGGGTGAAATTCACTTTTGTGAAGTTTGATTCAATGCGAGAGTCACGCTTTAAAACAGAAGTGAAATATCTGGACGTTTAACAATCAGCCTTTAAAATATCAGGCATAATGCAGATCCCATTCCTGAGCGCTTCTTTCTCTTAAGTACTAGACATACTCTTATATATGTCCTCAGATTTAAATTCAGGACACATTCCTTCTAAAGTAACTTAATGTTTCTATGAGATGATGAATGGATTGAAGTAACCCATCTCGACAGAGAAAGATATCATCTTAATAATCTGATACTTTATGTTCTTTGTTATAATTACTTTTTCCTCAGATTAATGAATTCCATTTACGGTAGCAAGCTAGCAAATGAAAACCATTCAGCACAAGTATGAAATACAATGGAAAGATGAGACTATCTGGTATGCAAGGCATAAATTGAAGTATTGAAGAGTCATTATTTACCAAAAAAAAAAAAAATTCATGGTGTAAATTTTATTTAAAGAGAAATCTCTTTCCCTCAGAAGACATCAAATGCATTTACATTCTTGAAGACAATTATCAAAGCCACAGAACTGAAAAACTAAGTTTTCAATTTTCTTCTCAAATCACCCCCTTCGTTCCCACTTATTTTTCTGTACTATGTGTTATGTCCTTCCTATCTCTCTGTTTGTTCCATCTGAAGTCCAATCATTAAAAGAAAAAAAAAAATCCCAGTATTCTTTAAACAAACTTCTGTTTCTGTACAGATCCTTACTTCCTTAGAAATGCATGGCCTCTTCTCCTGAGGCATGCACATCTCTTTCAAACAGGGTCCCCTTGTAACAGCTGTTCTGCAGCCTAACACAGCTGAGTGCTGCTTAATAAAGCTATTACACGAACGAATGAAATGGAATGGATCCATAAGCTGGAAATGAGCAGTACCAAGGAGCTGGGACGCAGGGATGCAGGTCACAGTGCAGACAGCAAAGGCATCAACAGGAGATTCAAATGCGACAGGTAGAAGTGGCCAAGGAAGTCAGACATCTCCAGACTGAAAGGCAGCACGTAACTCCATAGCAACCAGAGTCTGAGACAGGCAGGTTTCCAGTGAAGAGGAACCAGACAGCACCCTGGTTGTGATTCAGTAGGCTCTGAACTGGAGTAGCAAATGACAGAAAGAAATAAGCCTACTGCTGGAAATATCGGAATTCTGGTCATTTTACCCATTAGTTTGTTCAGAATGAAACTAGCAGTGGCCAGACTAGCAAAAATATGACCAAGGTCCTGAAATATCCTTCCAGCCAGCAGCATCTGACTTGACATTTAACAAGAAAGATCCTAATGGTATCTGGAACCCCTATTTCTATGTTACTGGAAAGACTACCCCCCCAAAAAAAATAGTCCCAAACCCAAGAACACCCCTTCCCATCACCCCCCAAAGAATCAAAACCATTCCAGGGAAAGACTATAGACATTAGCTTTATAATATAAGGCAGGGTGGCAAAGACCGAAGGACAAAGTTTTATGTACATAGCTGAGAAAAGTCTTATAGAAACCAAGACTTCATGCTGGCATGGAATTTTACTGGGGCAACACATGCAATGCTACCTGTCAGGCTGTAAGGGGACCAAATCAGACAATATACATACGGCAAATAATGACAGAAAGCAGTGTGGCGTTACCCTGTGGTCATTAGAACGTTATGTTTTCCCAGTGTGCTCTCAGAAGTGCAAAAAAATGCATACTCTGGCCCAAATAGCTGAATATGCAGAAGACAACACAATATTCACTGTGGCAAGGTGAGAAGTCATGTGACTCCATATCCCAGAGCTTAGCACACACGGGGGAAAGAGTAGGAGCCGCCAGCACCCAGGACTGCTTTTGTGTTTAATCTGCAGCTGCTGAATGTGAAATACATATGGTCCGGGCAGCAGTAACCAGAAGAATAAGCAACAAGACTGAGTCTGCTTTTCTGATATTTGTGCTGCTGAGAGCAGAGATGTATAGGAGGTAAACCAGGGATGTGTACTGTTCATTTTCCCCTTTTCCTTAATGTGCTTCAGCTTGTCATTTGGGAGTATCTCCATTATATCTAGGATACTACAAACTGTTTTTGTCAGCTTCTCTTATTGCTGTGAAGGACAGGTACATAGAGGGGAAGATTTCATTTCAGCATGCTGATGCTCTCTCTCCCTGTGCAATTCGAATACAGCTTCCTATTTCATACCTATTTTCTGAACTGTCTTAGCAGTGCATTCATGGAAAACCAAAAGGAAAAAAAAGGGAAAAAAAGGGAAACAAAAAATAAACCCCCAGATTTTTATAACCAGATACTTAACTCGCTGTTGCCTTTTCTGCATGGACCTTTAATGACATTATATGCAATCTGACATCTGACACTTCCTTGCTTTTTCACAGCAGAAAATGATGCTAGATTTACGCAGTACGGTAAAGTCTACAGTAAAGCGCTATTTCACTGGTATTTAAAGGAGAAGATAGAGCATATGGAAACCTGTGAAAAGAGTAATTAACCATGCGTGATTCCAAACTCATAGCAGACCACGGGTGATTTGGAGTGGGGGGTGGTGAGTCATGGTCATACTCTGACAAAGTGGCCAAAGAGCAGACAAGAAAACCTGTTCTTTAAAGTCCTAATCTGCAAATTTAATCAACAATAATATAAGAAGTTTTACTACACAGAAGTCTCAGTTTCTTAGAATCATAGAATCACAGAATCATTTGGTTGGGAAAGACCTTTAAGATCATTGAGTCCAACCATACCTGTCCACTANGCTGTTCTTCAAGGCATATCTTTTCTGCCAGCTTGCTTGCAAAGGGGAGGAGGGAAGGAATTGAAGTCAAGAGACTATAACTGTTCAGATTGCAAGTCTTGTTAGGTATTTGTCATTTGCTTTGGTAGGACTGTCAGTGGTTAATCGATTGAGCCTGCTTAGGACTACAAAATGCATTCAAGTTTGTCAAGGACATTGTAGCTTAGGATGGGCACCCTTATTTGTAGCTATTATAAGCTATTATAAACTATTATTAACTTGCAGAATTTTTCAAGTCTCACCGTGTTTCATCATTATCTTAAATCCCCGTCTCTCAGTTCCATGTGACTACATGAGACTCTCAGGATTCATTTTAAAAGTAGCATGAGTTTTGGTCCTTGTAGGACATGGAGAAATGCTCTTTCTCTCCCCTTTGAAAAAACTCCACATTCTGTTATTTTTGAGATCATGATTACTATGGAAATCTCCTCATGTTATGACTTTTAATTGAGGTTTGACTAAATTTTCAGTCTAAAAATGTATTTAAACTAAGTATCTGTTCAAGTGTCAGCTATTATATTTTTCATATGAACATATGTTTCTGCTGTTGAAATTCAGTTAACAAGACCGATCAAAAAGAAAAAAGTTTGCATAATGTATTTGTGAAAATCATTGCCACAGGAACTCACTGAGGCAAACACTATCGTTACCTTCTCAAGAGGAGTGGATAACTAACAGCATTGCTAAGAATCCATGCTTATGCAAGCTAAGATGATAATAACGTAATCAGATTTCATGCTTGAGGGTGTTAGCTAATCGCCTGCAGAGGTTTGGCATTGCACAACTGGCTGAGTGCATCTTATTTATTTTTATGCTTGCTCTGAGACATCAGTTATTCACTGCCACTGTCAACCGCTTACTGGACAAGATGAACTAAATGGTTTGTTCCAGCATGATGAACTCTATGTCCTGTAATAAATGTTATCATAAATATAGCAAGCCATCCATTTTAAGACATCAGTAAAATGTACATTATAGTGTAATAACTGGTTAGTGGGCATGTGTACTGCTGCCCTCTACTGACTTACAACATAGGCAAGTGCATACTCAGGGTTTGTGTTTCTGACTCCACAGGAAAAAAAAAAAGTTACCTTCACTGTTTGTGCTAACTGTATGCTACTGAATGAAACTCTCTGTGCTTTATCAGACATCAAGAGAAGAGCAGGAAAAGCTTTTCCTCAGAAGAAAAGGCACAGAAAAGCGACACAAAATACTTCCATGTTTTAGGCATAAAGATGGAAAGACTCTTCTCTGATCATCTCATCACCTAGCCTCAAAAGCACCTGGTGGAAAAAATTCTGCTTCCTTGTTCAGCCACTTCCTTTCATGCCAGAGAAATGGGACCCCTGACCAGTGGCACAGAGGGAAATAAGCTGTTCACTGCTCTTTGAAACAGTCATCTCTTCAAAGCTGAAAACAGTCCTGATCAAGATTAAGGTAAAGGGGAAAATAGAAGTGTGAAGGACTTGAGAATGAAAATTCTGAAATTAAGTGCCCAGAATTTAAAAAATGAAAAGGTATTTGATTAAATAACTTTCTTGCTAGAAAGGGAAATAAAAGCTACAAATAAATTTATGTAAACAAGGAGTGAAGAAAAAGGGAAAATGGCAGTGACGACTCAGTCCCCAGATTCTGGGGTATCCTGAAATATTGATGTTCTCATCATACCCAGGAGAGGATCTACTGGAGCAACATATTTCCCTACTTGTTCATGCACTTGTTCATGTCCTTTTGAGAGAAGCTGGACATGCAAGTGATTTTTTTCTCCCAGCGTGGAGCTGGGATGAAGTAAAGCACTCTTAGAGCCCAGGATAGTGAAAAAAAAAAAAAAAAAGACCACTGATGGTGCTTGTCCCATAGACAACATTCAGTAGCCCTAAAACAACCTATAGAGTCATATATTGTAAAGCCAAGAAAGACAGTTATGGTCCCCCTAAATTATAACACCTAAACCTTTTTAGCAGCCCCATGTAATCTTTCAACCTCATAGTAAAAGTTGTACTTGATCAGCCACTGTGTGCAAAAACTGGGTTTGACTTAACCTCTTTAGTCTATATATTGATGCAGTTTCTTATATGGTATCTTTATGGTATAAATTAACATATGTTTTGCCTTTCCCTTTGTCCTGCTAACAGATAGATCACACAGGCTTCACACATTCTAAGATGCATTTAGAAACGGCACAGAAAAAAATAAATGGCAGTGTATTTTGTTATAGTCCTTCACACTTAACTTTTAACTTGTCGGTTATATTTCAATAGGTGGAAGGTACCGCATTCTTTTAACAATGTCCATAAACATTTTATTGATCTAATTGTATTCCAAGTCATTAAACAAAATGGCTCTCAATTATCATTATATTATAAGCAAAACACTATACAAACAGGAATCAAACTGGCTACAGAAACTGGAGTGTTTTCTTTAACCTACTATGTGTTATTCATTAGGTCTTACACAAAGAAAAATGATATTATTGATTTAATAACATGATTGATTTGAAGCCAGGGGGACCAAACAAGCTTCTGGAGTGCTGTGTATTCTCAGCCTTTTTATTCTGTGGATAACTGCAGAAAAGCTTCTTCACATTGGGCTTCTCTCATTTGGCAAAACAATTTTTAATTCAATCTATACCTAGTTCATTTTTTTCAGCTGCTACTTGTACAATATATAATACATATTTTCCTGCAATTTAGAACACTTTTGGTGAGTTACAAAGCCATAACTGAAGAAACCATTTGAAAATTTTGCTCTCCTTTTCAATAGCCCTCCATTATGCTAGGCTGTCAGGTAAACTGCAGAAATTAATGTCCCAGAAAAGCACATGGAGCCCAGTAAAAGGATTTTGGCTGGTATCTACCATTTTGTCAACTGTTTGATGACTAAACGTAGCTGCCTTTAAAGAAACTATATTTTAAAGTACTAGTTTGTCACCCATCAGAGTGAACCTGTGCTGTGCATAGTCATAATGCAGGTGTAAGTTGCCTGTTCTAAGACATAGTACTCAAGTTGTTAAACATATTTTTCTTTTCCACTCACAAAAGAACGTGCAGGAGAAGTGTATTTAATAAATTATATTGCTTGAGTTTACAGATTATTACACCTCAGTCTGTCAATGTTCACTTTACCATTTCATTACTATCCTTTTACCCTAAGAAGATCGATACACATCCAGTTACAAAAGGATACTCACCTAGTTTTAACACTGGACTCTACATCAAACTTCTAGGATATTATAAACATGACAAAGTATTCTCTGATGGACATTAGCGTAAATCATGCCTTCAGCTGGAGTCAGAAAACCACAAGTTCAAAGGAGGAAAGCCTTCAGTGCTCTATCAACCCAAGCATTCAGATACATCTCAGTAACACAGTACATTCATTCTTGGACAGCTAGCCAAGGCTGAGGTCCATACTGCCATTGACATCTGAACTAGCTAGCTTTAAACTAATTTGCATGTATTTACACACATTTTTAATGCAGTGTAGATGCATACATACATACACCCAATGTTGGCAAGCAGAAACTTGTCTACTTTGCTGAGCAGACACAGCCTGCTTCAGCTGTAACAGCCTACCTATCACCAGCTGCTGCATGCAGAATGGCTTATTTAACAACACAAATCAGCTGCTCTTGACTGCTCTTCTGCTGCAGGTGCCATTTCTGATTGGAATTACTGGAAACTGAAATTCCCTGTGTGGCCAGCTATCACCCCTTTGGAAATTCTACAGTGACCCAACTACAGCACTGCAGACCCATTCGTATCTTCCTGTGGGACAATGTGTTAGATTCAATGCACCTGAATAGTCATGTACATCTGCAAAGTGCTTTAACTCTTGTATACTTGGCTAACAATTAAGAAAAAAACACCCAATTAAGGAAAAGCAACAACAAAAGGTACAAGCCTGCACAAGGCTTTCTTGGGGATATGAGCTCCATCACATAGAGTACAAACAGCTGATCCACCACTCATATTCAGCTGATTTCAGCTAAGAGTAGTGTTGAAAACACAAGAGGACCTGTTTCAACAGTGATAGCCATAAGTATCTGTCCTAGTTTCAGCTAAGAGTATTTTCTTCCTAGTAACTGGCATAGTTCTGTGTTTTGGATTTAATATGAGAATAATGCCGATAACACGCTGATGTTTTTAGTTGTTGCTGTGTAGTGCTTACACCGGTCAAGGACTTTTTTCAACTTCCCATGCTCTGCCAGGGGCACAAGAAGCTGGGAGGGGGCACAGCCAGGACAGTTGATCCAAACTGACAAAAGGTGTATTCCATACCATATGGTGTCATGCTCAGTA
>VZTL01040897.1:0-5000 GCA_013400535.1 Scopus umbretta
GCCCTTTTGTTTGTTGTAAAGGAAGACAACAGTTTTGTCCCTATCTTTCAGTCACTTTGGATGTGACTGTTTTAGCCTTCTTTTAGCCAGATGAGATATTTATGGTTTTCTGCCTTTCCATAAGCTTTTGATTTTTAAGTCCATCTTTCCTCTGGAAACCTTATCTCATGGTTTACAGAGGAGTAGCAGAGAGAACCTGACATGAGAGTTTTCACTTCTGGTCACAGAAATCTTAATTGTCAATGAAAAGAAAACTACAAGCAGTAGCAGTGGTCCATTGAGCTATCAGTCCAAAGGGTCAGATAGATGCTGCATTGGTTTCATTCATTTTGTGTTTTAGAGGCCTGTCATGCCACAAGGACTAAAATTTGAAGTACAAGATCCAGATTTCTTAAAAGTTAATGACCCTTGCCTGAAAATTATTCCTACTTGCCCACAAATCAGAGAGATTTTCAAGGCCTGGCAATTGGTGTGTATCAAGGTTTCTGTATAGAGAATTAGAATGTAAGTTGATCAGTCCAGTAAAGAAGGATGAGACAGTTAATAGCAGAATTGATAAGTAATTGCAGAAATATGGCTTGATTTTGAGGTAAGCATTTGTAAACAATGCAGAAATGGATTCAACTATGAGAAATGGGATTGACGTCTGAGTTGTGGCCGTATTCATTCTGGAGTTACGAGCTCAGAAGAACCAAAGGAGGTTTTGCAGCACTGATATTATGAATGTGGTACAAACAGAAGAATACAGATGTGTTTTACCGGTAGTTATTCAGCCTGCTGCTGGTTTCTCTCTGTCATCTGCTGTTTCAGTTTTAAGCTTCCAAACAACTTTCGATACACTCACAGAAAACTACTCATATGCGTCACCATCCTTTTTGAAAGTACCTTGTAGTGCTTTACATTTTACTCCCTGCATTGATTCAATTTTTAAAGCAAGTTTATTATAGTTTGTTGAATGTTTTATAACACATACAAAAAAGCAGTAAACATTGAAACATCCTGTTTGATGACACCTTACTTATCATTGTGTATTTACTGTGTATAAATATCAGAGCATATACTATCTGCATCTTTTGTACATGAAAAAAACTGGATGGAAAAACTCAAAGACCTGTGTATATGTCAGTGCTCTTGTCTTTTGCTAGTATGCAACATACTATTGAATTATATCTCTTGGGAAGACAGACAGCATTTTTAAGCTTCACAAAGTTGAATGACTTTTGTTGTGCAAAAATCCCTAAAACCAAAATCCCATCAAACCAGACCCCCAGCATCTGGTTTTCATCTGCTCTGATTGTATCAAGAGGAAACAATCCCATATAGATGAAGAGTTGTATTCACCATGAGTTAGGTCCCTAGTGTGTTTGCAAGGGTTGAAAGAGCCACTATCCAGAACTTTGAGGAACACTTGTCTGACAGTTACCGAATGTTACTATTTTTTTATTTTCTAGTGTCACATTTGTATTTCCTTCATTTTTCAAGAGCTTTGTTGATGCTAAAAGGATAGTTTTTTATCCAGAATCATACACAGGGAGGTTATGCTTTCGTAAAAGAAAAGTACTATATGTTACTATTTCATGCATATCAGTACATCAGTACCGTATCAGTAGTTCTCTCAAGGGGAGAGTGTGGGTCTGATCCTCTTCATTAATACTTGTTCCCCTTTCCCATTCCCACAAATGCCTGCCAGACCTGTGATACAGTAACAAAAATTCAGTTGTGAACAGACTCAGACACATGATTGGTGCTGTCTGGACTGGAAAGGAAGGATTCCAGAAACGTGATAGATGGTAAGATGAAGCCCTTCCCCAGTGCGAAATGAAGTCCGTGCCTAATTTGGAGATAACAAAACATCTGGCTTCATGAGTGATCAGACTTACTCTGAAGATCTGCAGAGGACTATGATATGTCTTGTTCATATTTAGTATTTTGGAGTGCTTGAACTCCAGCTGCGTCCCCTCTGATAAATGATGAGCTGTGAGAGAGAGATGAGCAAATTTCAGGTGTCTGTAAAGCAAGAGGCAGCAGGAACAAACCAAATTAGTGACATGGAACATCTAATGGATTTATTTTAAATAAAAAGTGCTTCCTTGAAGCCTTGATATTTATATCAGTGGGAAATGAACCATAGTAAATTCAACAGGTGCAGGCATGAGCAAGTGTCTTCACTGGCTTGAATAAAAGAATAGAGTTCAAATTAGATTGAATTAAAAACAAAATAGTCCAACAACTAAATAGTCCAACAGTCCCTAATGTTGCCCTTAAATCAATGTAAAATACTCTAAAATACAGTGTTGTGGCAGATTGTGTGTCAGTGCATTAATATGAATACAGATTTGTCTCCCTGACCTCAAAAGATATTTGTATCTGTCCTTAAAACTTTGCCAAGCCATGCCCTGTATGAGGTACCTTCTTACAACTTGCATATGCTTCTTGTGCTGTATGATCCTGTTTTCAATAACAGGCATGCCTGTTTTGGACATGTTGACTTTTTCTCGGAAGATGTCAATCAGATGAATATTGCTGGTTGAATTGAATCCCATGTGGAAAAAGCAGGACTTTTAGCACACGGATTTAAAGATGTAGCCAGCTTCCCAGTTGGTCTAATTGACTTCATTGTGAGAATGCAGACTTTTACCAGCTAAGGCTATGGTTTCTCTATCTGAAAATATTTCCTTCACCAGATGGAGTCTTAGTTAGGAGCATTTGCGTTCTCCTGAGCCCCTCTGCATGCTCAAGTGCTTCTTCTGAACTCTTAATTAAAATAGGTGGTTTATTTGAAGCATGATTTCTCTTACTCCACTGTCCTAACTAAACTTTGAATCAACCAGTCTTTATGACTGTTTTACACAGTAAATGTATGCATGCCAAAACTGGACAGAGGAAAAAAAAAGTAGGTTGTCTGCGGAATGTTTGTACAAAGCAACTGAAATTCTTCCCAGCATTCTATACATTATTTGAAAACGACCTTCAGTTAGGTGAAAATGCTTGGAAAATCACTTTTGAATAATAAACTGTAGTTTTCAGAAGAAGACAGCAGTTCTCGAGGTTACCAGACCATGCTCAAGTGTAACATAAAGTAAGTTGACAGTCTGGGACTAGATCTTAAAGTTACTCACAAACATTTGTTCATATTAATCCTACTTCATTAACTGAAAGACTTTTGCATTGCTTGTTATAGGTAGAAATGATTGCCAATGATGACTGTGCTGGATATTGAGAAATGCCTAGTCAAAACTATGCAACCTAGATAGGTGGGTTCTGTGAATTGTTTATGAGGGACTAAATAGCCCAATTGCAAAATGATACCTCATGCTGCCCTTGTCCTATGTTCAGTCCATGAGATGGTTATTACATTTGTTGATGTGATGAGTTAACATTGGCTATGGACCAAACTCCCACACAGCTACTCACTCACTCCTTCACTCCTGATTCCTTCATTCCCCACCAGCAGCACAGGGGGATGTGGAATGGGATGTTTATGGTCAGTCCACAACAGCTCCTCTCTGCCGCTCCTTCTTCCTCACACTTTTTCCTTGCTCCAGCGTGGATCCTTTCATGGGCTGCAGACCTTCAGGAAAAATCTGCTCCAGGCTGGGCTGTCCATGGGCCACAGTTCCTTCAAGGAATATCCACCTGTGCTGGTGTGGGGTCCTCCACAGGCTGCAGTGTGGACGTCTGTTCCAGCATGGTCCTGTCTGTGGGCTGCAGGGACATCTGGCACCTGGAGCACCTCCTCCACCTCCAACTCTGACCTTGGTGTTCACGCTGTTTTTTCTTAGTCTTTTCCTGCTCCCACTCTCTCTGTTCAGTGTGTTTTGCCCTTTCTTAAATATGTTTTCCCTGAGGAACCACCATCTTGGCTGAGGGGCTCAGATGTGTCCTGTGGTGGGTCCCTTGGAGCCAGCTAAGTCCAGCATGGGGCAGCCCCTGGCTGTTTTCAACACCTTGATAGCTACATCAGCACAGCTGAATAAGACAATATGACAATACTTAGCTTCAAATTAAGATTTGGGGTTTTTTTTGCTTTTGCATTATGCTTACTTTTAAGATTGAGAGTTTATGAACTGTTACTGTTTTATGGTGGTGGTGTCTATGAGTTGTTTGAGGCTTTTTTGCTTAACTTCTGAGTCATTCCTTAACTTACATCATTTATAGATTGGTTGCCCATACCAATTAACATGGAGGGAATCTAATTTGTTCCACAGAAAAAATGTATTTTTTTGTTCTGTAACCATTTTGATATTAGGATACGTGTGCAGCCAGGCATGCGTGTAAGCAACAAGGTTTGTGGAGGTATGGTCTGCAACAATACAAGTCCTTACGTAGGACGTGGTTCAGTCAATCATTGGAGTAGACACTCGCAACTGTAAACGTAGTCCCATTCCTACCAAGCATAACAATTCTCTTGATTATAAGCAGCAGAACTATTTGGTGTAACTAGGAGTATTTTAACTGTTGCACTGAATGTAGGTCTTAAATGAAGAAAAATTCCATGCTTAGAATCCAGTACTCCTGATTATCCGCAAAACGACGTGGTTCATTCCTATCTTATAGAATATAGGAGTCTGACCATTAGTGCTGCATGGTATCTAGGGCCTTAAGGTCTTATTACCATGATTATGATTTAACATTAAACCTACTAGGCTAAAAAAGTCATAAGACAGATTTTTTTTTATTTTTTTTTTGCTCTTGCGGAGTTAGGTGTTTTTTCTCAGATAGTCATTAACTGTTAGCAGTCTGTGTTCTACATTGCTTGGCTTGCTGTTTGGCAGTGTGATGTTTTGCTGTATTTGCTTGGAAGGCAAAGAGTTCCCTATGAAAGGCGAATTTTTGGCTGTCTGCAGTCCTTTCCCAATGAGGTCCCCTTGTGTGGAAGATTATGTGGAGAGATCAGCAGTGATGCAACTTTGTCTTCTTGCCATACATCTTTCCAGATGATTAGCTCTCGGGTTGTCTGGGTAAGACTGTTAAGCGATGTCTAAATATGGAAAGAGGGA
>VZTL01040897.1:7500-10697 GCA_013400535.1 Scopus umbretta
TGGTGTAGTACATGAACTCTTCAGAGCTATCCCTGTTTTTTATACCTCTTTGTTTATGTTAGTTGTGAGTTCTACAAAATCTTACATTTTAGCTTTCTTAGAAGGATTCCTACATTTTTATACTTGTTACAGTTTCTATTTTGTTTACATTAGCAGTTTTACTGTGGAGTAAAGCAGAGCACTGGATGCTATTTTTAAATTCTATTTTGTTAATAAAAAATTCCAAGTTTACTTTGATCTCATCTTTCTAATGTGATACGAACTGCATTTTTTTGTGTGTATTTACAGAATATTGTTGCCATAACTCAATTCCATTATGATGAAATTTGTGCCAGATTTTACCCTTTCTTAGTAAGCAGTGTAACACTGAAGAGAGTATGTGGATTACAATGTTACCTAAGATTATGATGGGAGCTACAAATATGTACACATTGCCATAAATTTAGAAAGCAGTCCTGAAAAATAATTGGTATTGTTAAACCTTCGTAGCAGTAGCAATATTAACAAACAGCAGTGCCCGTGACAGCGGAGACATTCTTGCCATAAAGCACCACTTACCCGTCATTACCATGTTGGCAGTCCAGTCTATTTCTAAGTTTTGTGTTGGTGTTGGATTAATTTATGAGTTCTGAGAGCAACTACATGCAAAAAGAGTGTGTGCATTTATAATTGCATGCACTATTTTGAAATCCCATGGTGCTATATTCAAAGTAAAAATTGGAGAGATAAAGGATTTTGTTTAATTATTTGGAGGCTGTCTGATTGCTTTTAAATTAGGGAAATATGACAGTGACACGCAGAAGAAAATGGAAGAAAATAGAACAGAACCTTGATTATAAAGCAAATTATTTTCTGCTTTCTTCATTAGTACTGGAGATGTTTTTTCCTCATCTTACACATTCCATTTGCATGGTTACTGTTGAGACTGGTCACCAAGACTGCTTGAAATACCTGCCCTCAGGAGGGCTCTAAGGGACACAGAAAGGTCACATAATTAGACCTGATTTTAATTCATAGAGACCTGTTTGTCACTGTCTCTTTATGTTTCTGCTAGTTACACGTTATTAACTGGAGTGAATTTTAGGACCTAAATTAGATACTTAAGTATGTAATATGCAGAGGCTGAACTCAAGTTAGAATGCTGAGGATAGTTATACAATTATGTTTCCCTCACCAGATGTAACTTTGCAGTAATTAAATCTAATGAAATTTAAGTATTGTAGTCAGTGTTTTGGTAGCTATTTCCAAGTCCTATTGGTAATATCACTTAAATCATGGTAATTAATGCCAGTTATCTGGGAAACTTAATAAACAGAAATAAGGTGCTATACTAACCCTTATTTAAAAAAAAAAAGCTAGATCAAAAAATTATACTACCATCAAGCCCTTTCTATTTTCATTCCTGTCAGGGATATTTTGTTATAATTACATCATCACTGGAAGTTTTTTTTCCCCTTTCCTCCAAGCGATATAATCTTTTCCTTCATATTTAGACTTCAGCTTTCCCTCTGCATTTCACTGCTTTCTTTGGAACGTACTTTTAACGTTGGGTTGTTCAGCTGTGGACTTCTGTGGAAGTTGGTGAGGAGAGGATGCTTATTTGGAAACCGTTCTCCCTTCCCGTGGAATATCTAGAAAAATGGTTTCTGTTGTAATTTGCCCGTGTGTAAATTTGAGTACTCCTCTGCAGTCAGTTAACTAGGAGAAACTTCATGGAAGTCTGCCTTTGCACCATAGTACACAGGATTTGTACTGTGAGGCTGGAATTTCAGAGTGCTTTTGTACTAGCAACAGATTATCATCAGCAGAATTGAACCCCAGTCTTGGATTTCATTCCCATGTCAAGCAGCAGTTTTATTAAGACAACAGAAAGCAGCAAGCAGCTTAATAGCATCAAGCAGATACTGTAATTGTGTTGTACAGATGGCTTGCATGTAACATCTAAATAAATAGTGGGTTCAGAATGGTAGTGATAAAGCCAACTAAGATGGTTTTCCCAGTTGTGAAATGTTTGTGTAAAGAATGACCTTTTTTGTTTTTGTTCAAGTCTGACAGCTGAAGATGCTTTTAAAACCTTCTAGTCACTTAGAGTGGAGCTATACAACTCTGGTTTGGTAGCTTTAAAAGGCAGATCATATCCATCACTGAAATAGCAAGTCTCAGGGTTATGAGAGAAGATTGGGGATAGGAGATGAGAGCTGCTCAGTCCAGTTTACATTTGTCACTAGTGACTAGCTTTTAAAAAATGTATTAGCTGTGCATGGTGGTAAGTAGGTTCCAGCTGCAGGGGATTACTGCTCTGAGTGGGTCGGGGAGCTTGGAATGCATTCAGTTCCATCAGGGGATTTGTGTCCCTCGTCATTAGCCTTAACATTACTAAAGCACTAAAGATTAAGAACAGACCAGTGTCACCTGCTTGGAACTTCAGAAAACTCTCCAAAACCATTATAAACAAAGCAAAATAAAAAATAATTAAAAAAACCCCAACACACAACCAAAAAACAACCAAAGCTAGTTCTCACCCTTTGGAGAAGGGAGTACAGGACATTGTGAAGAAGGAAGAATCTCATATAAATCTTCTAATACCAAGAGAAAGATTGTGCAAGTGACATGTAGGAAATAAAGGAAAATATCTAGATTTTGGCAAAACACAAGGTATCTGTTGATGAATTATTCTCCCTACTTATTTAATGTGTCATAATACTAATTTACACCACAAACACCTCCACAAATACCTTCCTGTTAATGAACATTTTTGTGGGGAGTTTCAAAATCAAGATGTGCTGCAATTTTAAGGAAATATTTCCAAGGGCTGTAGTCTCACAGGTTAGGAGTGAAGAGTTTTACTGTGTTTTTTCAGGATACTTTTTTTTTTCCTCAAGAATAAGGCAAGTGAGCACCACAGAGCTTTACTTTTTTCAGGGATTTTGAAATTCAGCTTACATGCCAGCAAGCAGTTTAGTGGCAGGAAGTCTTTCCTAGTAGTGCAGTCATGAACTGGTAAACTAGAAGCATCTGTAAAAATTTAGAGGGAGTATCAGCTTTCTAAAAGCTCCAGCCCAAGACTAATGAGGTGCAAATGATAGCGCTGCATAACCCTTCTCCACCCCAATTGTGGAATGAGATATTGCGACAGAAAGAAGTAAAGAAATGAGACAAAGATTTCAAAACTTACAGTGCCCTGAAACAAATACCAG
>VZTL01040898.1:0-16307 GCA_013400535.1 Scopus umbretta
GGCCTTCTTGGCCACCTGGGACAAGTTTACCCCACCTAGGGAAAACTCCTAGCAGCTTCACAGAAGCCACCCCTGTAGCCCTCCTCACTACCAAAACCTTGCCACACAAACCCAATACAACTTTCTGCCAAGGAGTCAGATTTAAGCAAGAGACTGTTTTGAATGTTATTTGGGCAGCTAGATTAAAGTCACTGCTCTACACTCCAGTTGCAACTGAGAAGTTAACAGAAAAAGAAGAGTCACAATGTATTATTAGTGCAGTCATTTATATTCAGCATTTAACAATCCATTACATTTAAGAAAAGTTTGCATAAATGACTTCTCACCACCAGTGATATCACAAACAAAACATAATGCATACAAAACCTCAAATATTTATATTTCAACAAAGAAAGCTGCCACAGAATGGCATCTTGTTTTACAAGGACAACTTCAGAGTAGAGGCAAGTATATTTCAGCCATGGTAGCATAAACAGCATGCAACACATGACATTAAACATATGCAATGTCTATGTTTGAAACATTAAATAAAAATTAAGATACATTAAACAATCACTTGAAACACAGGCCATGCTATAAAATGCCCTTTGCCAGTCACCTTAATCACCAAAAAACCCCAATGAATCCTCTTTTAGTATTTACTGGTAAAAACTAGTATGACAGTTTCCCCAGTACATTAAAAAATCTGCAGTTTGACATTTTTACAATAGAATGCATATAAAGTATTATGATAAAAAATTAATAATCATATTACAAATCATCTTCAAGTGTTCATAAAATCCTTTTGGCTGAAGCTCAAAATAGTTTTGAGTATCTCTAAAGATGTAGCAAATCACTAAGATTTAATTCCCCATAATTGCTTTTGAAATGCATTCTACTCTTGATGATTTTGAATTGCATATCGAAATTTCATATTCATCTGAGCAAGCCTGTTTTACTTAGTGGCACAATTACTATATTTTAAGAGTTCCTTTCAGGTTTTTCAGGCTTCAGGAAATAGTTCCCTTTAAAAAGACGTATTCATCTTTATTTTGTGCAATGTTTTTACAAGGGATAGAACAGAAGTGCACTAGAGAAATTTATTTTCTAAAAAGGCATTTTGAAGAAAGTTTTTCTTATCATGTACATGTGGCCAAAGTCCTTGGACACCGAGGAACAACTGACTAGAAGTCATTTCCGTTACTAAAAAGGGTACACAATTCTGTAAAAGTGGACTATAAAACCACAGTGCTAGTAATGCCCAGTTTTTTAGACCTTTATGATAGACATAGTAAAGTACATACACAATTTGTGTGACACATTAAAGCTTTTATGGGAAATTTTTGTCTCTTCATAAAAATAGATTGTAATATAAAATATTAAAAACAAGCTATATAACTTGTACCACATGGAGTTTATATATATGACATTTTAAAAGGACTATTATATGGTAATATATTAAAAGATCACTTTCAAGTAAATTATGATTCAATTTCATAGACAAGAGCATGTCTATAATACATATTCCAGCAGTATCTATTCCCAGTAATCTGAAATAAGCAAAATAAAGTATGTATAAACTTACAGAAGTTTCCTTCCACATTTCTCAATTTCAAGCCTATTCATTTTCTGAATGCAAGATTCCTTATGCCTTAAATTGGAACTAAGTATTTGGGCCTATTCCAAAGGAATTTGAAGAAAACCACAGTATCTCTCTCAGACCTAGGGAACGTGAATCTAATCACATTTTCAAGAGTGACTAATCATTCGGGTTCTTGCTTTCAGACCCAAGAATGTTTTGAAAAGCTTATGCCCTCATTCAACAGAATATAGAATGGGAAGTTGCTCTGTGGTACTCTAAGGTCACTCTCAAGTGCTTTTGGGAATAAAGATCAGAAAGACCTAACTTAAAAATACTTAATACCCATTAAGATCAAAGATCAGTACATACACACATTAGATTTAAGATCTGTATGACCTCCACTGGAAAAACAAAGTGCTTATAAACATTATATACAAAAATTTACTCCACTCCCCCCCCCAACATCATGTTTCTTGGGCGTTTATCATTAATGTCACAGTTGAGAAGTTCTGAATGATTCCTACTTTAAATGGTGAATGCTTCTTCTTGTAACTGCTATACTCCAAGCAGCTTATAATACTGGCATTCCTTAATGTAATGGTGGCAAAGTTCTGGTTCCAGTAATTGCAGGAGTATCAGAACTTGGCCTAGTATGAACCTGGTTTTGGTTACAAAAGCAGTTATGCTATACTTTTTTGCATCAAAGTGTTTTCAGAAATATAATGGTTTTATTAGATGTTGCTCTACAAAAATACAATGTAAGCATAGTACATTTTATCTACAATTGTTTTGTCATTTCAGAATTGCATTGCTATATGTAAATATATTTAAAGTTGAAAAATAACATTATGTTTTAGTGGTGGCAAAACAGTAAGTACTTTTGCCAGCTCTTTCCCACTGCAAATCATGATAAATGTTTGCCTGGAAAACTAGTAATTCACTGGCTATTACAAGTGACACAATCCATTAAACACATTTAGTCTATTGAAATATATATATATGTCCTTGAAATTAATTTCTTTCCAGTGAATTTCAGAAACTATCTGCATACATTTTACAAGATCTCTTTCATTAATAGTGACTGGAGTGGGTTGTTCTTAGTGGGGAAGTCAGATCACTGTCTTGGAAGGTAAAAAGAATAGTCATATTTTTTAATTGGTAGGTGTTTCTGTTTCTGCTTTCCCCATTGGTGCCTCAGGAAAAAGTAGTTTTCTAAGTATGTTTGCATAGAATGGTCCATACACTTGTTTATTAAAGTTTACAATACTCGCATACTGAGATCCAACAAATTCCATCTCCGTCTGAATCACAGAAAGGCCTCCTGGCATGGTAGGCATACACTTCTGAAGACTTGGAAGACCAAGCAAGCTTCTCATGAAAAACTGGATTCGTTTGTCTGAAATGGAATATAAAGCATGCTCAGAACAAATTTAAACCAAGATGAAGCCACACTCGCTTTTGTAAGTGCCCTGCACATCAGCACAGCGCAAAAAAAAAAAAGTCCAAGAACGTAGGTAACAACTCTTTCCCAGGCCTGTGCTGCAGTGGGAAACAATACTACAAGCTTTTAAAGTTGGCTCCTACAAGGTGGACACAGTATAAACCTGCTGCAACAAGTTACCTAATATCAAGTGGACTCAAAGAAAAAACCCACTAGGTTTAAAGCCACAACTGACAGAAGGGAGACTGACTAGCACTAGTTTTCCAAATTCTTCTCCAAAATACTAGCATCTCCAGGCTTGTCTGTACAGACACGTTTTACATTATTTCTAGCCATGACCAACCATGCTCTGCAGCATACCAAGAACACCATCTACAGGTAAACAACATTTCCTTACTCTTAGTTGACCCACTATTTTACTGCAGTAAGAAACTGCTTTTAAAAAAATAATTAGACAGCTGATTAAGCTTGCTGGGCATAAGTTTATACACACACATACAAAAAGACAATAATGTATTATCTTACTAACCAATCAAGGAACTGACGGGATTATTCTCCTCAACAATATGAGCAATTTGACCCATTAAATTACTCTGCATTTCTTCATTAAGGGTGGGAAGACCTCTTTCAGTTAAAGACCTGTTCACTTTGCCACAAATCTGGACACCAATAGCATTCAGAGCCTCTTTCAAATCAAAAGTTCTGGAAGAAAGAAATAGAAAAGCATAACTTTCACAGTTTCTGTAGCATAGGTTGTCTCCTTTCCCTTTTATTTTCAACCTGCCCACTGCAATGAGAGAATTTAGAAGAGTTATCTTCTGCATATTTATGTACATCTAAAGATACAGGACAAATCTCCATGTGGAAGATAAAATGAGGACCCAGTTACAATTCAAACAGGAAAAATAATTTCAAGCATGCAGCAGTGACACTAGTTCATTGTGCCCTTATGCTTAGGTGTTTTCCTTGACTACATGCACAGCATTTCATATGAAAAAACAGAGTGGAAAACTATTTTAAGACACTTTCAGGTCACATCAGACTTGCTTGTAGTACAAGTGGCAGCAGAAATAAGCAGCCAAACAGCTTGAACTTCCTATAATAAGTTTTAAGCAGCTGGCAAGACAATTTAGTGAATGTCTTGCCACAGTCTCTCCAGTATTAGGAGCATATGAATGAACTTTAATACTAGGCTCCAAGTTCTGTACACTAAGATCAAGATTAAGATCTCATTAAAACATAACTTTGAAAACATGTGCCTAACAGTGGACATATTATAAAGGGACTATAGATATACATTATTAAAGTTGGTATCTTCCTATTGTTAAGCAGCACTGCCTATGACATTTGTCCTGTTTCCAAGGGTTTTCAGATCCACCCGGTATTTCCTGTTAAAAAAGTAATATGAAGAGTGATAAAAACAAGGCCTTACTTCTTGTTCATGCCTTCAAGAAGAGGAACAGAGATCCTTTTCAGCTGGTCAGCAAAATCAGGCACATCTACAATGGCTGCACCCACCGTGTTGTTTGTTATGAGACAAACACAAGCTATGATTTTTAATTGATTGAGCTTTTCTCTCAACTCCTGAAGACGAACTTCATCTGTTATTAGAGTCTAGAATTGAAACAATAATACTAACTTAGAAATACAGAGGGAGAGACACAGGGAAAAGGACAGATGTAAGATGTAGTCGTGAAGCATTAATATTTTTAATCACAAATATGCAAAGTCAGAAGAGGCAGCAGCTGAAATACCCTGAATATATATTATTGTACAAGTGGCATTACATACGAGTACCAGAAGTACCCTGGCAGTGGGAAGAAAGGTAATGCCTTCAGTGCAGAGGAGGCCAAGAACCTTGTATCTTATTCCTCATTGCTGCTGACAGCAATCTACTACCAACAATTCAGCCCACGATGTGGAATGCTTGGGAGATCCAGAGGACATCATAGTGATCAACACTACAGACAGAACAACCTTCTGGATTCAGCTGTCCTTTGAAAAATGACAATGTGTACTGCTGGACAGTGATGAACTGTCGATGATAGCCACCAGTTCAACCACCACAGCAGGTTCTGCAAGTGATTCATCAACTGCTACAGGTAAAAAGCCAGTTCATCATACCAAGAACGTAGTTCCCACTGCAAGATGTAGTTGGAATGACTTATTTTATGTTAGAAAGAGTTCACCCTAACCAATTCCCTCCACTGAGAAGCACAGGGACATTAACATTCAGCTGTTTGGTAGTAATTTCATAGTATGACAAACTAGATGCACTGGAGGATACCCATGTGTAGCTCTTACTCAAAACTGTTGGAAGGTAGGCAATAAGATTGTCTGCCTTCTGTCCACTGACCAAAAGCACTAGAGCATCGCCACGTATTTAGGAAATTCTCTGCCAGGCCACCCTAAGTATGCTAAAGCGCTCACTGCAGATGCTAATTCCAGCCCTGATTGATGGCCAGTTTCACATTGGCTTTAGGGAAAGTGGCAGAGGTCAGTAATCAGGAGTTGGAGGGAAAAACTGAACACTGATTCCTGAAGCAATAGTTTATATGCACTGAGAAAGGGCAAATATCTATTTTAGAGGGCTTCAAGGTTTTACCGATTCTGTTCTAAAGCAAGAGTGATCCCATCAATTCCTGCTGCTGTTAGGAACAAAGATACAGAAAGCCAGTGCTGTCAGTACAAGGCCCAGCCTTTGACCATGGCCAAGACTGCTCTTAGGGTGGAGCTAGTGAGCTATGATTGGATACAGGGAAAACAACCTTTACATTGTTCTTTTTTTGCCCATCTCCTATTTCAGAAACTAGACTAGCATATACTCTCCAAATTCCAAATTTACTATTCCAAAATTCAAGAAGTGCAAGAGAATACCTCACCTATTGTCGTCAACAGCAGGATTATTATACTATACCAATGTTTTCATATAGCTAGAAATCTGAAGACACTGAAATACACTCTCACCTCTGGAATTGTTTTGGAATAATCCCATTGCAGGAGTTTCAAGTAGCCGTTGTTTAGCACCAGTGTAGGACTAATAATTCGTTTAGCACTACCGTCAGCACCAGGGGATGAAGACTCATCAGAAGCAGATGACAACTCATCTTCTATTGATTCTTTGATCCATTCTGTTGTGAGATCCAGGGCACCTAAGCATTGCAAATCAGCACAGATTTACTGCATGCTTTCATCAAAATAAGCACTAGCTTGAGGAAAAGAGTTGTACATGTAAGAGTACTGAACTTCCGAAGACTAAACAAACATAGTGGACAGCTGAGTCTTCACACAAATTCTCTCCCATGCTTTTTTCCACTGATGACCTTCCATTCATCACCTTAATATTCTAGCTAGCCTGTACAAACCCAACAACAAGTTGTCAGACTTCAGCCAAGATTTTTGGGTAAAAAAGCCACAAAGTCCAAGTTCCCAAAGCATTTCTTCCCTTTTTCAGGGAGGTCACTTAATAGTTGGGGTACAAGAAAAGTAGAAAGTAGAGGTGAAGGGAGATAAATTGTATTAGCAGAAAACTAAATGCTTTTAAAGCGTTCTTTCACCAGCTGCACATATAAACACAGCAGGCCGTATTAGTGGCTGAAGGTTCCCATTTTAGAAGCCCCAGCTTCAGATGTTAGAAGGTTTACTTTTTCTTCTTGGAAAATATATTTTCCTGAAGACTGTTTAGCCACATTCCACATCCTGTAATAGTGGATCAAGTTCACTTTGCATCACCTAAGAAGTTTTCCTCAGAGCCTGCCTTTTGTTTATTAAAAAACTGATCCTGTCCCTTCCATTTTTCAGGCACACTGACTGGTTTTACATGTTTACTTCACACTAACAGCAGACTTGCTGCGTACAAAAGAGATAGAAGTCTCATCTTTCAGTATGTAGGACTCCAGCTTCCAGACAGTAACAGCCACTGTTTGTTTTTCGGACACCAACAAATTAAGCAAATACAAATTTGTCTGAAAGCACCCCAGATTACAGATAAACTTACATCATCACAAGTTAAGCAATTGCCCATTGGTAGCTTGCTTGTCAAAGCATTTTTGCATTAGATCCAGACAAGAAATTGAAGTTTTCCTCCAAGTTAACTGCCATCGATAGATTTTATAGCATGTATTTAAACAGGCTGCTTTTTAAAGACAGGTTTAATTTAATTAAGTACAGCATGATACCTACTTGGTGTTTCTTCAAGAATTTCCTGGAATTTTGTTCTTTCATAGTCCACCAAATGACGCTGAAGGTATGGCCTAAGGTTTTGAATCGTATAATTAGCCATATCCACTTTCATCAGGTCCAAAACACGGAATATTTGCCTGAAAGAAGTTTAAAATTTGACAATTACAATAGCCTATTGATTTTAACTAGCACATGTTGGGTACACCTACATTAGCACTTTAATTTCTATTTGGGATAAGCGTACTCCTTCATTGGTATTTCAGTGTAACAAGATATGTTACCTATCTTCCAGGACACTTGAAGGAGTATTGTGTCTAAGGCTTGGTGTAAGTTATAGAGAACAGGACAAATATGTAGCATTACTAAGTGCTACAACCCTGTAACAAAGAGAAGGGTTTTCAAGAACTGTATCAATTAGTATATATCAGCCTAAATGAGACGATTTTAACTTTTTAGTCACTCTAGTTGCACCAAGAGAAACAATCCTTCTGACCCAGTTGCTTTGGTCCCTGTATATGATCCAAGTTGCAATAAAACAGTAGAACAACTACCACTGTTTACTCTTAGTATTTCACTGTACCTAAGGTGCAGTAAACTGGTTTCTTCCCCTTTATGCAAGTGTTTTGCTCAAGTTCAAGAAAACGTTTAGTAAAGGGATTTTTAAATCCAAAGTTTGGTCTCCTAGAGGAAGCACGCAATAAACAGTTTGAGAGCTAACAGTACAAGTGTGCTGCTTAAATTTTGTAAAAGGATGAACAAGACTCAAAAAGCAATCTCCAAGACACAGATTATTGCGAGAATGCTTTGTTGTTCAGTGGCTTAGGTATTCAGAGACGGTAGTGTTTGATCTAGGCATTCTACCCATTTCATTAAAAAGTAAGATACACAAAAAAAGTAAGATACACATATTCTGGTCACAGTGTGTCATAGCTCCTCCCCCTTTAACACTCTGTGTAACTAAGTTCTCCTATGTTTTGCAGGTGTTATGTAAACTGACACAACTTAAAACCTCTATTTAAGACCTCTTTTTAAGACCTCACCCCCCTCTTCCACTGCCCAGTACTCTTTCAGAGAAGAGTTTTTTCTCTAAAAATACCACTCAAATACCAACCTCAGTAATTCTACGATATTATCAGTTGTTTTTAACTGTTTTATATCGTTGTCTCTTATTGGTGCACATAGCTTTCCCATAGTGTTGATGATATAGTTAGCTAGCCCATGAATATCAACAGCATTATGTTCTGCCTGCTGTCTTATAAGCTCTGTATCTAGAACTTCACAAATTTGATTTTGAATCCTGTTTGCTCCAGGAGTCAGGAAGGAAAGAAGAATCTAAAGTAGGGGAGAAACAAAAAAAAAGGAAAAGCTTATTAAAAAACACTTAGTAAACACACCAAAGAAAGATTTTCATATTAATGCATCAAGCATATTTAGCTGACTGACTATGACAAGACACATTAAGACTGAACATTATCTAAGGTAGCAGGAAAAAAAGGATAGTTGAAAGAATCACAGTATAGTTCTGCAAAAGTGCTCAAAGCCAGCAAACCAGAAATCACGTCAACAATGAGACTATTTCAAAAACTGGGAGGCTGCCCTGTAAAACAAACATTTACTAACTTAAAGTTTTGAAAGACACCGTATTGTGCCAGGATTGAAAGTTTGTATGCTCCCTGGTGCAATGATCATAAACCAAGTATTTGGGCAGGTGCAGTCATATTTACACTCCTGTTCATGCCCTAAGCTCACAGTATGTTGCTTGAAAGAGGCTAGTAGAGATATAAAGCTCTGAGAAAAGAGCTGACTTGCAACTAAACATCGTGCAATGAAAGCTGAGTGGACATGCCACTATGCATGTATGGCCATTTTCATGGTTGCTATAAATATATGGTAACTAGAGACCTGTTGCAGTTCTGAATAATCACAGTTTCATCGTAAGAGAAAGAACTTGAAGGTGTTGACTGAGTTAACAGACCCTTCAGTAAAGTAAGAGACTCTCAGACCTAAGCTGACAAAACAGCACTGGGGGCAGGGGGGAGGAATGTTACCTCCTTAATTTCCTCAAAGAGTTTGATAGCATGCTCATATTCTGGAGGATCTTCATTCAGTTCTGATTCCAAATGATCCCAAAACGCCTTGTGTACAATTTGTTTCACTGTGCCTGCAAAGCTGTGGAATAAGTCAATTAGATACCGGAAAGACTCCCAAGTAGCTTTCATCCTTGGTAAAAGTGTTTTAGATTAGCCTAATCATTTGTTGAGAAACACACAACACCTCACCAGCTATCATGCCCTGCAACCATATCTTTCTCAGGCTGCAGATCATCAGCTCCCAAAATGTGGTCTAGACTGCCAAGTCTATAAAACATGGGGGTTTTAGGAAAAAGTGGAACTGGCAATTCAGATGTAGGAAAAGAGGTATTACCTTTCCTTTTTCCTTGTTGAATTTGTATTCATTGTCCTAACCTGGTATGTTACATACTAAGCTTTCTCAAAAACTATTCTCTGTCATATAACTAATTATCAGTTAAGGGACTTCTGCAATTAAAAACCTGTTTGCGTGTTGTTTTTTGCGGGGGTTTTTTGGTTTGTTTTTTTACGTAAGTTTTCTCAAAGACCAGGGTCATTTTTAAGTTAGACATCTATAAGCAAGAACATTTTAGCTACCTACATTAGGGAAGTGACTTCTCACTTCTGGATCTCCAGGTATTTTTGCACCCCTTCTGGGGCTAATGTTAGAGCTTATCATGAACATAGCTCTATCTTCTTATCACAATGGTACCAATGAGCTACTACATACAACTGCACAGGTGGCCAGCATTTCATCTTTTCCACAAGGCTTGGAACTGCCCAGAACAGATCGATACTCATCTTCGCTATGGGCATTCATATTGCATTAGCCTTTTACCTTCCTCATGACATTTAAGACAGAGCAATATGCTCCAAGACAGTATATCAACTCAGCTGGACTGCAACACTTGTTCCAAGCAAGATAGCTTTGACAAGGTACAGGATAAAAATCTGTAGCCTTCCATTATTGTTTGGTTTTGTTTGGTTGTTGGTTTTTTGTTTTTTTTTTTTTTAATTTGCTGCTCCATTCATTTCTCCTCTCTTCCTAACCCCAGTGCTGCTTTTTGCAAAATTCAGGCTCTCACCTGTTCCGTGGGAAGTCTTCATCTTTTATGCAAAAATTTGCATTTACAGCAATTTCATGAGCTAGAGTCAAGTCTGTCAAATTTCTTGCAGCTGCCATCAGTTCATCAAATGTAACGGTCTTGGGAGGGCTGGCTGCTGGAACAAACAAGATGAATTCAAGCCAAATATCTACAGTTGGTAAGTGCAATTGAAGTATTAAAGTTTTGAAATTTTACTGCTTGCTAATAATTGTACTCTAGAATAAACACCCCAGGACAACCAGGTCTTTATATCTTCTTAAAACACTAAGTCAGGAAACTCCCAGCTTATCAGGGGTGTGTGCGTGGGTAATACCAGACAAGCCTCATAACATTTTGAGGAGCAATTTCATATTTCTGCATCTTAACCAAGATATCTTTTTTCCCTTTAAAACAGGATCTTGCATTCCACAGATTTCCTATTGACTGTTCTGTAAAATCCACCAGACCAAAAGCACAGGCAATAACAAATACAGATGTCCATTATAATTCTGAGCACATAATGGCTATATTGTGGTTTTATTGCCTGTAGAGAAGGTTCTGAAGTTACTAACTTCAAAACCCCTCACTTATGTTCCATAGCAGATGCATCAGAAGTTACACTCCCTTTTTACAAATAAGTATTAACAACATAACAGAAACTCTACATTGGAAAGCAAGAGTAAATTCCCAAAGTTCCTAACCCCCCAAATTCTGTCATTTAATTTAGTATTTGGAGTTAAGCCTTTGAAGACTGGTAAGACTTTGAAGACAAAGAACCAGCTGCAAATTGCAGCTCCACTAACAAGCTTGTTTTAATATAAGACTTCACTTACATAGATGCTAAAAAGTATGCATGGTCTGAGAACGCTTACGGATGTGACCATGAAGCACATCTTAACGAAGGTTTTCTTTATCATTACTCAAAATACCTTCTTTGTGCAAATGTGTGTTTTCTGTTTGATCCTAATATTTATGAAAGAAAAAAAATGTGAATTTGAGATTAGCTTCATGTAACTTGATGTAATATTATAAACCTGTAAATTACAGACTTAATTTTTAAGTTTATGGAGCAAACAGAAGAAACCCACCCTTTGCACAAAGCTGTATCTGGTTGAGTGGAAGACTGCTACCACTGTCAAGATTAGCTCAAGATTAGGATGTCCATGGTGGCACACTTTTCTTACACTTTCTGAAGAGAAGGAGTGCACATGGAGACCCCCACGGATACAGCGGCTGGTGGCGTTCCACACACAAGGAGATGCGCTGCTTCACAGCAGAGAGAAAGCCATGCCTTTCTTTTAATACTCTTAAACAGAGATTCAGAATCCCAGGTTCTACCCATGACAGCAAAGAGAAATGAGATCAGTTCGCCTTATCTGTCTATGCATAATGCAGGTAAGGTTGAAAAAGGCTTACACGCTGGGGAACTGGGTTTGCTTGAAGAATCACTGTTGAAGCTCTGTCTTGAATATTCAGAGTCGCTAGAAGAAGCTGTGCTTTCAGAGAGGCGTGAAGAATCTGAATCACTGTTCTGGTCATCACTGAGAGGCATTCTGATTCACTTTAGCCGCTGTGGTAAACAAGACCTGGAAAGACAAATCACTTCCCATAAAACCAGCACTTCGGATTTTTTGTTTGTTTGTTTCTCAAAAGTCAGATACTGACCATTATATTGTGAATGAAGAACAAGTAGGTGCCTTTCTTAAAAAGGTGTTACAGAAAGGATCTGGCTTGACATGCAGAATCATAGTTATTAACAAACTACACCTGTTCTGCAAGAAGGTTTTGTAACTTCTGCTCTTTCATACCTTAATGGTTGTGTTAGAGACAGACTGTAAATTGGTTACATTTAAAGAATAAGACAACCCACAGTAACCCCTGAAGTTGCTTGTTGTCAGGATTTTGGATGTTCTCAACATCCATAGAGGCATGTCATGATGGTAACATCCCCCACCCGACTTCATGAGCAAATGCTTTTTGGCAGTTAGCTTCCTTCCACAAACAGACTGCACTGGGTATAACCACTCTGAAGCAAACATAGAAGTTGCTGGGGGAGAACAGGCAAATAATTCAAAACACTACATTTCTGACAGGGTGTAGCTAGAAGCCTGGCCTGCTGTTTTAGGTGGGTCTTTGCACAAAGTCAGATCAACAATGGCATAGACCCAAAAACCACTCCTCCTAGGGGTGAGGGTGGATGGGTTTTCTGTTTTAAGTCAAATGGTAACTGAGCCTCTAACACTACATTCAGCACACATGACAAGTAACACTGAGAAGTGTCATGCTTCATAGTGCTTCTGTCTACATAAAGAAACTGTCTCCCAGTCAGATAATCTGCAACTGCAGAGGATTCGGACAGCTGCATACTGCAATAGAGATGATTTATAGTTGTATGACAGGAAGTGAAAAATATGTTCATAATCATATTATAATGAGAAACTGTAAGTCAGCCATGATTACTACCAAAGGAATTTGGCCCAGATACCAAAAGTAGCTGTCCATCTTTGATGATGGCCATGAAGCATTCTGTAGCAGACTTTACGAAGAGACACAGCCAACAATGCTTTCCATCAGCAAATTTAAGTAAGATGACTTAATTTATGATTAAATTGCATCAACTTCAGCAGGCAAAGAATACCGCACTTTGCAACTGTGGAACTTTGGAAAAGCCACTTTTGGGAGCAGAAGGATGATCTTTCTGCATACTTTTGTGAATCAATGTATTGTTGGGTCAACACATAGACAAAAGGGAGTAAGAATGAGGATTTCTTTATGCTGGCACCTAGTTGCAGCTTAGAGCCTTTGATTTTTTTGGGTACCAACTCATCCTGAATAGGCCATTATAACTTGATGAGGTATTAACTGATGAGTACTCCCTTGTTAATTGAGATGATTAGCATTTGTTAAATGTATGTTTACTACTCATCTTCTCCCAAGAGCAAAGAGGACACCTTTGAGTGCCTTTTTTATGTAATGTTTTATGCTGGTCTTTGTGAAAAGAATTAATCACATCACCGAAAACACAGCTGACACCATTTCCTTACTGGAAAAGCCAGTAAAAGACTTTTGATCAGGATACAGAGGTCATGGGTTCAAGGCTTACAGCATTTGCTGCAATCCTTAACATCATAACTCTTGTTAGAACAGCAATTTTATAATTTTCTAACAAGCAACTGAAAACAAGTAGAATATTTAAAATAGGATTGACTAAACAAGACCGAGAATTGCAAGAGAACCTAGAAAACCAAAAGGCTGAGATATTTTTTACTTTGAAGTTGTAGTTGTCCAAGTTACAAAGAGAAGTGACTTGCTAGTTAATGTTACACAAGAGACTAAAACTGTTTTCTTCGATTAAGATCTGTGTTACAGATCTCAAAGCTAGCACTGACTAGAAACTAGTTGCGATGAGTAACCTACCTGTAGAACATGCTCCAGGTTCTTCACGTGGAACCGTTCACTTGAATACAGTAACTCTAATATAAGCTTTGCAGGCTTGTTACTCTCCCACTGTTGTTTCTGGATCAGCATCAGAACACTATTTCCAGACTTTAATCATGTATAAAACCCCTTTATTTATATATAAATAACTGACCTCCAAAAGGTTAACGTTACACGTGGTCCATTGAAAGATTTGATTAACGTTGTTAGCAGTATACTGGCCCAAAAGCTCTCGTAAATCACTCGCCTAGTATGAGGACTTCCGAGATGTGTCTACTGCTTCAGTCTAGGTGTTAAGAACATAGAAGAAATTAAATCACTATTAAAACCTCAAAATTCTCACACAATGTATACAACATCATTTCAAGTACTCCCTTTTGTCATTAGGATAATTCTAATAAATATTCAAATACTCAAATTTGCAAAGTGGTCCTGACAGCAAGTACTAAACCAGCCATGGAGGCAAGTCAGCATTGCCATTTTCTACCCCAATCTTGATTCCCAAGAAGACCAAGTCACTAAGGTAGAAACTAAAACTCTATATACATTAAGTCTTTACATACTAGTCCCAGCAAAGGAGCTTTCAGCAACATATACTTGCATTTCAAAGAGAACCATGACATATTTAGATGTACTCACACCATACCCGTTCCTACAATACATGCACACATACAGATAGCAGAGTTGCCAGTAAAGCACTTCAGAAGACTAAATAAGAAGTTTCAACAATGCAGCGGGAGATGGAACATTGAAAAAACCACTGCAGTCTTCGCCACGGTAAATATATTTCCTAGTAGGATGCCTCAGATGGAATGGTAAAGAAGAATGGGTGTATTCTGCAGATTCAGAATATTATCGCTAAATTTAAGTTTAAAAGATAAACAAGGCAGCAAGCACATCAAAGTAACTATACGTGAATAAACAAGCAGAATCCGGATATGCCATCTACAGTTTTTAAATATGCTCCCCGACAGCTAAAAAGCTTAGAGAAAAGTACATTCATTGAGCATATCAAAAGGAAGTACAAACCAAAAAAAGGCTTTTTAATTAGTTGTAACAATAGACAACCGAGTTACTTAGTCCCTTCTTTATAGTATACACTGGAAGAGCTGCTTTTCCTTAAACATTTGTAGACAGCATATAGCTTCTCATAAATTACTAAGGACCAAGTTCACATGTAACTTTAAGTTTAGATTAGTATAATTCCCAAGTAAAAATATTTCAGAAAGACCTTTAGCCTTCTAAGATCTCTTTGTAACTCACCACCCTGACTAGACAGTACTTTTTTTTTTTTTTGAGGTCTTCATTAGGTATTACATATTAGGCTGTTGTTTTAATACACAGCTTAATATCCTACCTATTCTATTAAAGGGTCAGTCTGTGGTTACAACCTGCTTTACTCTTTCTGCATTAAAACCAACTGATGTTTACTTTTATATTAGGTTGGATACCTTCACAGTAGGCTTTAATAGACTGTTTGCTTTCTTTCCATCAGTACCTATTTTGCAGTTTTTTCTAAGGATAAACTCTAAATGGGAGACCAAGCTAAAAATACCTTCTAAATGTACAAAACCCAAGATTTCAGTTAATTTAACAAGGAAGAACTAAGTTGTCATGGTTTCTGCTGCTATTTAGGCAGTCTTGGATTGTTTTAGTAAAGATGCACTGAATACACCACTGCAGAGGCATAAAGGCTTGCTCCTATACAGTCACCACATCACCCAATCATTCACTTAGAACTGCTGAAAACTGCAAGATCAGATTAGGTTTAGAGAACACAGACAGGCTTTTTATTCCTGAAGGCTTCCTTTAGAAAGCATTTGGTGAACGACCTGGGGAAAAAGAAAAGAGAGTTTGGAAGGTTTTCTTCTTTTTCTTCAGATACCATCTTCAAGAAAAAGTTTTTCCACAGCCCTGCTTTGTTCAAGTAAGTCCCTCCATCCACGCACACGATTTAAGTGCTCTGTCCAGTTTTACCACTACGAATGTCTTAACTTTGTTTATGCTACTGGGCTTACATCCGTACTATCTTCACGCTGGCACCAACCGAGTTTCATTTGGGCTCGACTTCGCCTTTCACCGACTCCACCTTTGGCAGCACAGGAGCAGAAAAAGAGCCTTTGTCAAGAATTACGGAATCGTTTTTGACAGCTTATCGCCGACATTTCTCTCCTTTAGCTTTCTAGTTCCGCAGCTCTTCCCTTCATATACAGGCTTCTCTTGCTGAAGGCTTAAAAATCCGTAACTAAACTAAGAGCCAGGTGAGGACGCGTCCCCCACCGCCTGCGCCCGGGACGGCCCCGGGAGCGGCCCTCACCTCAGACACTTCGGCAACGCGCCCCGGCCGTGAGGGGAGCCCGCGGCNGGAACCTTCTCTCTGCCAGCCCCGGGGAAGGCGAGCCCAGCTGCCCGCCTCCAAGCGTCCCCCCGGGGAGGGAGCCGGCTCTGCGCCGCTGGAGCGGGGCCGCAGGAGGGGAACCCCCGCGGTTGCGCCCGTCGGGACGGTCCGTCCCGGCGGACAGCGGGCATTA
>VZTL01040901.1:375-24093 GCA_013400535.1 Scopus umbretta
ACACTAGGCAAGTAACAATGAAAATATCCTGCAACAATTTGGTCAGGTTTAATCTATCTATGGAAAAAAAAAAATCCACCAATTCCAATTATCAGAAACACGGGAAAGATTACATGTTTGTCCACATGAAATGCTTTATCCTTCATAACAAGGCTGAAATTATTCAAAGGAGAACACCTTCCTGAGATAGCTGGGGATGTCTGGCAATAGCTTCTTTCAAGGAAGCCTGGTATTTTCATTCTCAGTTTGGCACGTAAAATACAAAGATGGACCTATATAGAATGGTGACTATCTTACACTTTATTTTATATCCATGTTTTTATCAATATGCACCAGGAATAAAAGCAGAGAGAAGGAAAACCAGTTTTGAAAAGGAAATGACAGGTTTGTGAGCACAAAGAATAAAAAACTGTCCACAGAAGCAAAATTAATTCTAGCAATATTAATGACAGAAAACAGTAAAAATTTTTTATCTCCATTGTGCAAAGAGAATATCAGTACTAGCATTGTTGAAACAATTTATCATGTCAGGGTAGTTTCATCAGAGGGGAAGAAAATCATCATAATATTATGTGGGCTTTGCAAATGAACAACCTACAGAGCTTCTGTGACAATCATAGCACTCAGGGACATTGCTAACTTTTCTACATCTATCTGAGTTATCATGAAAGATTGCTACAGGGGAAGATTCAGGAATGAAGATAATTATACTGGAGAGACCTGTGCTGCCCATAAAATAAGATGGGCAAGCCTATTTCAGGTGCTGAGCTGTACAGATATTCTGTAACGTACCCAATATGAATTACACAAGATGAAGTGGAAATCAAACCATATCTCCTTACCATTATATTTATGAAAAAGATTTAATGTCTTCTCCTAGAATGATTTCCAATTATGGAGATAAACTTCTGTATAAACTTCTGCATCATACCTCTCTAAATAAAGTGTAACTATATAAGAAATAAATCAATTACTTTTTACTTTCATATACTTGTCATCTCACATTCGACCTAGAGTGGAGGCATCACTTTCCTTAGGGTGATCAAAAGTTTTGCCAAAACGAAAGAGGAAAAAAAAAAACCTGCTCTTTTAAAAATTTACAGGAAAGAGCTATGCTGTGTGGTCTGCACATTATGCAAATATCTTAGATGAACTTGCTGGATATGAGATATACGAAAATTTCTCAGGTAACGGTTTTATCACTTACCATTGCCACAAGGCAGCAAAATGAGTAAGCAATGGTTCAGTACTCTAAGACATCCATCCAATGAAATGATTCAGAATAAATGATGCAGTTTGGTATCACGATATACCTCTCCTTGACAAAGCCATATCTCTATGTTCTTGTCTGCTGTACAGACATCCCAGAACTGTCAGAGCTCATACTAGAGGTCTTCACAAAAACGCACTGAAAAAAGACAATATAAACCTTGCTATAAGTCTGTGTTAAATCGGTGTTAATATTTTCTTGTCTACCACATTTGACTTCAGTTAGAATGTATAGTTTCTGGACTTGCAAGCTGCTTGCTGTTTGCAAGGCATTAGCATGAGCTAATCCTTCTCATTTGGAGCAAGTAGTCAGTGTTACACCCTAATAGCTAATAAATGCAAGAGCAGGACAAGATGAATGTGTTTGTTTAAATTAGCACTGTATCAATCACTAACTCATGACAAGGCTCAAAATAGTTAATATTTTTCCAAAGCAAATTTTATGTGCATAAAATAACTTGGCTTTCTAAAACCAGACTTCTCAGGGAGCATATCCAGTTTACCACTAAAAATACATTAAAAAAATAGGCGATTTACCGAAGGCAAGCTGGCTGAGAGCTGAATCCCCCGAATACATGTGTATGATGTTTTTTTCTAGGTGTGTGCAGTGGAGGGAGAGTCATGATGATATCTTTTGATGCGAAAACACAGATGATTGGAAAGTGACAGATATTGTACCTGTTTGTCTCATCTGTCCCCTTGGGTCAGCACTGAATTTCTCTTTTAGTGGCATTCTAGAAAATCCATCATTTTATAATAGCACTGTTCACATGGTAGATACCCTGCAATTGAAGTGTTATTAATACATAAATACTTTCACAGCATAAACCTTCATAGCTCTGCATACTGGGTCTTTAAGCACCCTTCACTGTCAATGCAAGCATTCTCTCAGTCTCGCATGCACAGTTATCACATTATACAAAAATATTACAGTATAGCAAGAAGTTAAAATCATACAGTAGAGTTTTCAGGAAGTTCACATGAAATATGTACATCCTTTCTGGCTTTACCTACCTTTTCTCCTTTTCCTAAGCCCCCACCTTTTTTGAACCCAAAGTCACAGTTTTGAAAGTGTTCTTTGTCTTATTCCATTTTTCAGGTAATTGCAAAGTAGGGATGTTAACAGCTGGAGTGACTTGCTGTGGCTTGAACAAAAACAGCTTCAGCAGTGTTAAACATGAAGTTACATTTTAGGACCTATATGTTCTCTGGGTCATAAGCCTCAATTAAATTTGCTCCCTTCAGTATGAAGGGGGTGAAATGCTCTGATTTTTGGAAATCTGGTGAAGGATGCTATAGTTTAATGACTACAGTAAGAAAGGGAAGGTATTCCCAGTTCTGCTCTATGGTAAATTCTGGGACCTAAAGTAGCTATTTAAACTCCATAAACTTTGAGGCCTAGGATAGCTAATTAAAGTATGAGGTTTTTTAAAGTCCTTTTTTTTTTCTTTAATGATTATATTAAAATACAAAATACATATCTGTGAGTTTATTTATGAGGTTCTAAACTCCACAGAGGAGTAACTGGCAAATCTTATGGTCCTTTTCATACATGAGAGCTGATTAGGTGATCTAATAGTCTTTTCCAACCTTCAGATCTATGAAGATATGAATAAATTTGTACTTTACAGAGAGAGCATGTTTTAATTCATTAACATTAGTGGGGCCAAATCAGAACACCAGTATAGACAGTGAGAGAGAAATACAATCCAGGGTCTCAGTCAATTTAAACTGCTGTTGACTAATTCAGGACACTGGTCTCTCAGGGACACTGGTGCCAGGTAACCCAGAAGTCTCTGTCTGGGTATATATGTGCAATACAATAGATACAATCAAAGAAGTAACTCAAGACTTTTAGTGGAGAAACGAGAGGAAGATATGTCCTTTTTTATAAGCAGTAACACAGTTAGGTGAATAATTCATAACAAATCATTTATTTATTTATCGTATTTTACCTCTTTTTCTGTGCAAGATTTGTCCATATACAGGTTGTTGTTTTCTCCAATGTATTCGTTATTCACTGTATTATTTCTCTGAGCATTTTTTGCTCTGAAGATTGTCTGTTAGAAGTTTATTGCAAGCATTCATTATTCAAAATGTGTGCTGTTCATCTTGGAAATATGTCACCTAGTATATTTTTGTTTCTTTGCTTGCTGATTGGTTGAGCATAATTCTTAGATTTCCAGTGTGAACAATGAATTGGAAAATTGTTTTCCATGCTTACTATTAAATATCATGTATAAGTTGCTGTGTTGATAAATAAACTCAATTCTTATAAGATCTCAAACAAATGTGTGCAGCCATTTTATGTTCTTTAAAGTATCTGACATTCTTATTGGATATTTTTAGGAGCTAGCATTTGCAAAACCCATTTTTTTTTTTATTTTTTTTTTTTCCTGATCTAGCTTCATCTTGAAGTCGCAATTGAAATGCAAACAGCTCTAGGGAAAGTCAGTCATCTGTCAGAGATGTCTCACAACAGTTGAGACAAAAGGAGAGACTATTATAATGGTATATTCTTCATATAACTAGAACACTGCTAAAGTACTTTCACCGTTTACTTGATATAATTTATCACTTAAACTACATATCCATGAAGACATTCTATTTAGACTGTGACAAACTGTGTTCCTCAAGTTTATTTATAGAGATGTTTGCCCAATTCTAATGTTAATTTGTTGACATCACTTGGAAAATTGTCAGTAATATAGGATACGATATGCATTGCCCATTTGACTTGGTGTTTTGTCTGACGGTGGCCAACACGAGTTTTCTGAAGGTGAAGGAAGCCCGCATTAGCAAACACATGATAAGCAATCCTTTGAACTCTGTCCCCTCCTACTCCCTAATAGACACTGTTCAGTGCCAAACCCTGATTTTCCTTACTTATATGAAATTTAGATTAATACAAGCTCTGACTGAAACTTCTGAAGGAAATTCTGAAATTTTCAACAACTGGCAGAGAAAGAGACCACAAGGCTTCATGGAAGACAAGTAAGTCAAGGAGAAGCATCACAGCAATCTACGATGGTGAAGTTTAGTAGTCTCCAGAATTAAATGTTTTGCTTTAATTTTCTCTCATTAAATTCTTCCAAAATTATTTTTTAAATGGAATATCTTGCTTTCAATAATTTCTCTGTGCCATATCTATCAATATTTTAACAATGCCATTTTGTTAATTACATAAATGATGTCCCAACCTGCAGTTAACTTGAAAATGTTCTCATTCCAAGTCCTTTTCTGAAGTCCTACTCCCTGACTGCACGTGGCAGGTTGTTCCCTCAGCGTTTAGTCAGTGCTATTTCCTCCTTCATGCTGCTTGATTTCAACAGGGAGTCATGAAAAGCATTGGGTCGGTGGCCTCTTTCCTCTCAGTTCTGAGCGCTCCAATTTTTTTTTCTCAACTTACAGAATGGTCACTAGGTGTGGGACTGGGCTCTCTGGTAAAGTATGAAAAATTAGGTTTGTGATCATGTGCAATTAACCTACATTACATGATATTTGAGGGTCAAGCAATTAAAATTGGGATAGATGCATCTCCATCTCCTATGGCATACTGTACTGCTTTATTAATGTGCACCAGTAATGGATATTGTCTTTGATTTCTTGCATAGTTTAAAGTTAATTTTGTGCAAATGATGTATAAAATGGCTGATGGCTTTGACTATGTTTGTGTGTGGCAACTGCTTCTTGCAAGCATCTGTTTAATCTTTCCTTTAAGGTGATTAAAAATACAACTGAGTCTTTATATGCCCAGTCATTGTAAACCTAGGGAGGTTTCTCTGAGCAAGAAGCTGCTATTAATGGTATTTGTGAATCAGCACAAAAAGGCTTTGTCTGTCATGGCATATTCTATTACTATGCTTATCATCCCCAGCAGCAAAACAAAATGACAGAATATTCCTGGTTTAATGAAAAATCAGTCATCATTCCCTGTGGCATGTCATTTTTAGATGTTTTGGAAGAGTTTGGGAGAGCCTGGCTTTATGTTCAAAGTCACTGAAGTTCCTGGTGAATGTGCATATACTTATCAGTACACACCTGAGTCTTCTCATTGCAAGCAGTTGCATAAATTACGTGCATAGAGGTTTCCTGGGTAGATCTAACTGTAGTTATACCACAACAGGAAGAAATCAGTTGCACAGTAACAGTAACATCCAGAAAGTTGGCTCAGCATAAACCCATTGCTCTGAGTCATCTCAGTTGTAAACACAGGCTGTCAAAAGAGGTGGAAAGAACTGAAAAATTGGTCATCACAAAAAATATTTAACATATTGAAGAAAAGATTTGTATTCTAAACCCTTTATATTCTGTATGAAATCTATACCTTAAATGTAAGTATATTACAGAAGTATCCTAATTCTTATTAACCTTGTCAAATGGAATTCATTCAGATGAAAAACTGTGTAATTATAAGTGGTTTTTCAGACTGTATCCAGGAAACCACTTAATGCAAAGACTGATGTACCTATCTAGAAAAACTGAAGGAATTTGACACATGGAGAAAACTGGGAAGGAAAAAAATCGGCTTTTAGCTGAGATTTGAAGAAAAACAGAGAGCTAACAAACTGGACAGCAGGTTTTGTTTCTTCTCATCCTCTTTTCCCCTTTTCTTCTATACAAACTTTCCACCTTATTGTAATATTGCAATCTTTCTCCCATCTGCACTGTCCCTTTGATCTTGGCGTTTTCAAGCTGTAGCCCCCTGCAGCTGGGGGCCTGATCCAGGGGCTGGTGAAGTCCCTGCGAACTGCAGCCAATCCCACCTACCTGCTCCTGCAGAAAGAAGCAGCCTTTGGGTTCAACACTACTGGATGTCCCTCAGCATCCACAAAGACTGCTCGCATTGTGCTGGGCAAGGCAATTATGCCTCACTGAGTTGCACAGGAGATTAGCTCAGTGCTTGATGCTTAGTACATAAAGGGGCTGTCCTGCTCTTCCCATTGATTTTATTTGGGATTTGGATTGTTCTGTGGGTTGAACATACCTCTCCATGTAAGAATTCTATATCCTTTTGTCTAAGGAGTAAAGAAAGTGCCTTTAATTGTGTAAGGTTTAGGGCTAAAAGCGTTATTACTGTTTTCATAAACAGCAATGACAAGCTTCCAATGAAACAGGTTAGATCTTTTAGATAATAAATATACAAAATTGTTCTAAGATCGCAAGTTTTCTCACTGGCTTGGCTGAACTACTGTCGGATTTTAGCAGATGGCAACCTCTTTGATGACACTCTGTATTTAGATCTTTTTTCCTCTTTACTCCTAGGCTTTCAAACTCTGCAGCTCTTTTTAACTCTGCTGCCCAGTCTCCCACGACTAATTTTCCTTGATTCCTCACATCCCTTTCACAGCTTCTGCCCCCACCACCACTCTATTGTTAGGCTGCAGTTGCTGGGTCTTCCTTTCCTGCTGGTTGCCTCTCTGAAGTCCTTCCCTTTCAACTGTCACTTTCAGCACTCTCTCCTTCACTAGGAGCTATTTTTTTTTCCCCTCCAGTGTCTCTTTTGCTCTTAGTGAAGCCAGTTCTTTCATCCCTGTTATCTGGTCAGCTCCCCACTTGGAAGAGCTGTCTCAGTTCTCACTCCTGCAAAGTCTTTTGAAGGAACGAGGACAAATGATGATATGCTGCTCTCTGCTATTATGCCCACCTCTCCCCCAAACAAACAGCTGCTTTCCTTCTCCCTGCACATGTATTTTACCCAGAGAGCATTTCTCTCTCCTTCCACTGACTGACTTTACTGATGCCCACCTCTCACTTGCCCCAACTGTCCCTTCTCCCAGTTTCAAGGGCACACAGCCATGGTTTCATAGGCATAAACTGCTTAGATGTTTATGAAAAGGTGTTAGTAGCTATCATTTAATGATCTCTGTAGCTTGCTAAACACCAAGAGATATTTTTTTCTTTAATTTGTGTCAAATGTTTTCATAATACAGAATAAAGCATAGCAACAGGTAAAACCTTGGTGAGATCACACCAGAAAACAGATGCTTATTTCAAGACTTGCTTCTGAGGCAGAGGAATTGTTCACTTCAAACTAACTCAGCATGAAAAGACATTTTATGTGTCTCTAGAGAATTCATGAAACATATTCCCTTAAACTGTTATGAAACAGCTTAAATCTGGAATAAAATCTGTGATGAGTCTTAATCAGAAATAGCCTAAGAAGTTTTGCAACAGGAAAAGTAATGTTATGTCTTAGTTTAATAAGTGTTTACAGCTCTGCTTTTCAAGAAGACTGTTTTGTGGGTTTATGTGCTTACAGTATTTCTGTGGAATATTTACTATATTTAATTTATTTCTCTAAAACATCAGTATCTCTATAAGCCACAACTAAAAATCAACAGCTAATTTCTGATTTCTTAATTATATATTATTATATGTAGTTTCAGTAAGGAACAAAGTAATGCGAGTGCAAATGTAAAATCTGAAGTATTGATAGTCACACTTCAAAACTATCCAAAAATTTCAAAGAAGATCCAAATTACTTTGATCTGGAAACTGTGTTAAAAACCTCACAGCCAAAGATCTTTCCCCTATTCTTCCACAGAAGAGAACTGAAAATGTGAGTCTCTTAAGCAGATCTCTACTGCTTTTCTTAACTAAGCAAAATGATATGTAGACATCTGGGGTGTATTTTTATTCTTTTAAGTTCACAAATCCTCAAAAAACCTTTGCACTGGGATAACAGCTGTCAAGAGTAAGAAAATTCTGTTGCATACGCAAATGAGAGATTTTGACTTTTGGGCTTTATTCTGAGTAGAATTAGAAATGAGAAATTTGAAACACTTCAGTAAGAAAGGATTTTTTAAGTTAATGGACAGAAATGTTTTGTTTCAACAGCACTAAATTTTCTTATTCTTTCACTTCTTAATTTTATATATTAAATGATACAAAAATATTAAATGATACAAAAATATTTCAACTTGTAGAAGAAAATTTTTCAAAATTATATTACATTGTGAAAATGTAACATTAGAGTATCCCGCTAATGCCAGAAATGTATTCTTGTTTTAAAGTACATTTTAGCAAAATACACATGTTTTCAAACTATTTTGCTTCCACAGAAAGCACCTTCTAAAGGGGCATTTCTTAGTCTTATGGTTTTCATTTTTTCAATCTAAAAATATCTCCAGATTTGAAAATGTACTTAAATAAGCCTTTAGATTAGTCACAAAAGGCAATGTAACATTAAAACCAGCAGGGGCAGTCTAACTTAATTTTCTTCCTTGCAAAGATCAAACTAATGTAATTCAGGGGCCTGGGTATAATCAAGTGTATGACAGGGCTAAATCCTAATGGCTAACCTGCATAGGTATTCTTCTTGGACAAAGACAGCTCAAGATGTGCTTACAAGTGTGTGTGCAGCATTATAATAGTGTCATGAGTAGAGAGCCCATAAACATTGTATTGAAAAATATTAATGAAGAAAATCTGAAAGATTTGAAATGTGCAAGTGAGATTGAAGTATTTTTCTCTTTCCAGAAGTATACTTTTGTTTTCATTTACTCAGACAAAAGCCAGTAATGCTAAACTTCCTTTACTGTGTTGATTGTATCCACATTCAGAACATATTCCTTTGTAGGGAACTTGTCTTGCTAAATAAGAATCAATTTTTCATTTCATCATAAACAGAACAGGAAAGGCAGAACAACTCCTTTCAAATTAAAACCAACTTAAATTCCCAAATTGTATTATGATGTAGTTAAATATTTGATAGACACCGAAGCAACTGGGTGTCAGCTTGTTTTAGTGTATTGTTTATGAGATACCTACATTTCTTTCCATTAAAACTGAATATGTGTTTACATTGTGAATCTAATAATTTTTAGTAAAACTATGAATGAATAATGAAGCATTTCTGAGTATAAATCATAATTAGAGTATTCAAGTCAAACAACACTGTTGTCTCAAAAAAATTTTTGGAGACATCACTTCTGGTTTTAAATGATTTTTTTTTTTTTTAAAGAATTAAGAGCATATCCTACTTTTTATTAAAGAAAATACTAATTTTAGGACATACATTGGCACCTTTGAATCATTTTCTCTCCAAAACCCTACTTTTCCAATTTTATAGGACTGAAGAATTACATTATTGGCTTTTTGTATTCATGTTAGCAGCCACATTTTTTTCTTTTTGACTAAATTACTTATGTATATTGATTTATTATTAAAAATATTTCATTTCCTAAACTTTGATACGTTCCAAACTTTCAGGAAGTATTTGTGTGTGAGTTGAGCAGAAGTGATTAGGTCATGCTGTTTTCTTTTCTACAGGCTGCTGCCATTAATTTTATCCATACCAATTCCTAATGCAATATTCAAGCAAGTACTTGGCTAATGGCAAAAAGGAGTGGGAATGGTTAAACCATGCATCATATCCATACATAATTATAATTATACAAAGTCTTGAATGGACATTCGGGAAGTCTTGGATGGAGATGATGGGAAGAGTTGCTTGGAACATCATATATATCCAATGACAAAGCTGAAGTGAGATTTTACCTGCTGTGTGATAATTTTACTTAACAGAGCTGCCCAGAGCCTGAAACAAGGCTTGGTGTGAGGGCCTGGGCAGGGAGGGCTGGGGGTTGCTGGGCAGGGGCTGGGCAGGGGCTCTGGAGGCACTGTCCTGAGAGTAAGTCTGGGGAACAGGGGAATGTGCAAGGGGGTAGGGAGAAGGAACGGTAGAAGAGGTGGGACAAAGGCCATATCTTCCCCTGTAGCCATCAGGGACAAGTTCTGGCCCCTCACTTAGATCAGTTGTGCCAAAGAGCTGAAGGAACTGCAGAGGGGGAGAACAAGGAGACCTCTTCCCTTGACTATAGCCCCCTAAGCCTCATCAGTTCCTTCTTCAGCACTCACTTTCACTCACACTTCATTTTTCCTTAGATAACTTTCCCACCATGTCAGAGGTGTTCTCTGGGATCTGGACAAGCCCATCAGGTAAGTACCGAAAGTGAAGAAGCTACACCACATGAGCCTGCTCACGCTGCTAACTCGTCCCTCTCTTGTAGCACTCACTACTTAAAAAATACCCCCAGTCAATCAGTTTTATTTCACCACATAGGTGGACAATGCAAGACAGACTTAGAGGCAAACTGTTGCTTTTGCTGCTCAGAATCTACAATCACTGCAAGAAGCAGCATCAGTTTATTTGTGAATGGTATGGCTTGATGCCCTTGCCCTTTGGCTAAGGTATAGTCTTGCAAAATAGCTTGGTAACTACCTAACACCACAAATTTGGCACAATAATATATAAGCAATTCCTATATACATTATAGAAACTGCAGTATGAACTGCCAATACCTTACACTAAAGTCTATCAATTCATGATCATTGGTCTGGGTTTTCTTTTCTTTCCATTTGCTTCATAGGCTCTCAGCAGTGTCTGAATGTTATGTGTGTCACAGGGACAGCAGGTGACAGTGGGCAACCCAGGGAAGGTGTCAACTGTGGATTGATTCCCAGGTCATCAAGAATGACCCCTCTTATTCCAAGCAGCTAAAAGTAACAACCTGTGGAGCTGGACAGAGACCAAATCCCATTTTTTCTGGGCTGGGATCAATACCTAGCTTAGCTGGATGCTTTCAGGAGCAGCAGGAAATGATGAGTAGAGTGCTTGCAAGCGTTGTGAGACATGGTACCTCTTATTGACCAACTGTATTAAAAATGATGAGAAAATCATTGGAGCTCTGTTACAGTTTACTGATTCCCATGGTGGAAGGTGGGAGTGTAAGTCCTATATCTTCTGTAACAAAGATTTCTGAGGTAGACATGACCTTACCTCAGAAAATGAAGTGTGTTATTAGAGATAACAATATAGGGAGGTATAGGTTATATAAATATTCCAAGCCTTTGATCACAGGCACATATTGGGATGTGCTAGATATCTGTACAGCATACCATGGCTGTCTTGGAGGAGAAACTGCCCCAAAAGTCACAATTTTAATCACAGCCACAAAAGGTGGTTGTAGTCTCACATAAATTTGCAGTTTGTGCCTGTTTATAAAAATGCCTGCCTTGGAGTGACATGCTTATGCTAACAGGTCTGAGTCTAACTTTGCACTTCTCTGAAAGAAGTTGAACAGCAATAAAAGCTTGCTCAAATGAGGAAACACAGCAGTGAGGTATCCTCACAAGAGTGTTATGAGAAATATGAGAAATAATAATAATACTACTAATAATGATAATAATAATAATAATAATAGTAAAGCTGGTATTATTTGTGTTTTTTTCCAGAGTCTGACACAGAACCTTACTCAGAGGGATAACCTTCTATCACCAATAAAACTAAACAGTGGTAATTTCTGTGACATGGAAAACACCTCTGTGTATTTGTGCATCTGAGAGAGTCTTTGCTGTCTTTGGATTTATTTGCAATTCCTTCTTTCTCTGTTGCTTTCTAATCTCTTGAACATAAAAAGAAGTGTGCTTGGCACAACACTTGTAATGATTTTTAGCTTTTTTTTTTTATGTTTGTAGCCATTCAAGGTTTCTTTTTTCTTTTCCCCTTTGCCTCAACTTTTCTACTATAACAAATAACTTTTCTGAGCAGCGCCATGTAAACAAGTTGTAAAAAGACTCTGAATTTACACAAGTAGTATATTCTCTGTATCTCATGGTTTTATATGTTCATACTTCAATATCTGTAATATCACAGTGAGTGTTATATTCTGAAGCATCCAGTTACTCATCAAAGTAATTTTAGAAGGGTTTTGCAATAACTGTTCTGTACATTCTATACCATCATTGATTGTAAAGGTGACCCAAAACATACCACTGTTGCAGGTTTCCCTATTATAATACTTTTGAAATTGACTGAGTAATTTCATGCTACCTAGTGGCATCCTGTTGCTTTCAGAAGAATAAGCTTCAAAAGGTACACCTCATCTCTATCAAGAACAGGGTGCAGGGAAAAAGATAATTCTTGCACAGCGCATGAACTCAAAATAATGTGGTACAGCCTGCAAGGAAAGAGTTAAGCCAATGCCAAGTAAAGAAAGAGCTGAAAATGAGCCTGACTTTAAGGAACAGAGCAAAAATGAAGGTAGTCTTTTCACACAGGCAGAGTGGAAAAAATCTCACTGTTTTTTTCACAAGACAGGAAAATAAATTCTGAGAAAGTAAGGTTATTTGATGGGCTAGGGGTCCTGTGGAAAAGACTGAGAAAAGATAGTATCTTTTTGTAGATGAAAGGAGACTGTTACATGGAGTTATTTCCAACAATTCTGGGATAGAGATTTTATAGGAGGGAGGGTCCAACATGTCCTGCTGAATGAGAAATGCAAAATGAACTTGGGTGCACTGCATGCAATGTCACAAACACATCAGGGAAGGAGCTTCTCTATTTCAGTCTGAAAGGGAAAACCTTAGGGGCAGACATCAGGAGGGGGTACAGCAGCAATGAACAGAAAAGCATGCTTTATCATAGCACCGTGGAGAGTGGAGACACACTTTGCTTATGTGACCTCTTTACCAAGGACTCTGTGGATTCAGCCCTCCCAGTATTCCTCATGTCTTGCTGGGGTCTGTGGCCATTCTTTTTGCCTGGGGACTGACACCTTCAGCAGCTTCTCCCTGGCTGATGGCTAAGGGCTGCTCCTGAGGCTGAACAGAGGGGGAAGGCCTTAGTCTCACTTCTTCTTCATCCACTTGGCTATCTGCATTGGCACTGTGTGCTCTTGGTGGTGATAAATCAGTTTATCCACAAGGAAAACCTTGAGGTGAAGCTGTCTTCCAGAGCGGTGGTTAAGGGCCTGGTGAAGTGACAGTATTGCTGTAGTAATGGGAAAAGTGGTATCCACTGTCAAAAGAATTGATGCCTCATTAACTTAGCTAATACCATATTAAGCGTGGTTATTCTAATTTTTGTGGAAAAGGCAGCACTTAATGAGAAAGAGGGAGGCAGATCCTGGAACAGTGTTCTTGCAGTGATGATACCAGAAGATAGATTTTGACAAAAAAGAATTGTAATCCAAATTTTTCCATTCAGGCCTTAACATCAAAACTGAATGTCTCAACTGAGAGATAGGATTTGAGAATGCACTCATGCATCCTTAGTCTCATACTGTTTGCCTGTATGTGGATCTCAGACACAGATCATGAAGATGTGACTTCAGAATCAGGATCCATGCAAATTCTTGAAGCCATTAATAACATTTCAATAAATAAAATTTAACTTACAGTGCTACTAGCACATTTTTAATTTCTTTGTGCTTGTGCACTTGAGAAATACCACCATGAAGTTTAAACATGTCTTTGCATAGCAAAATAGGCAAGTCCAATCTGTTGGTATCTGGTGAATAGCAAATATATATTTCTATGTATTCTGTTGCATAGGTTATTCAAGCTGTTCATTTGCATAAAAATATTTCAAGTGCTTTCCAGTTAAGTCTTAAATGTTTAGTTAAGCCTTTGGCTTTTCTCTGTGTTACAATAACAATAATTTTGATAACTTGGTCACAACTGTTGTTTAATTAAAGTTGGATAGCTCTCACTGTCCCTTTCTCTTCCTGAAGATTGTTGCTTACCAGGCAGAATTATTGTCTGAGCTGCTGTAAACCTGCTGTAAATATGGTGCCTGCCTGAGCTTGGCTGCTTGCACATGGTTTTAAAAATCAGTGCTGTAGCTTCTGCCTTCTTGTGTTACAGCAATATGAGCAACTTGATGTTAACAGCTCTAAAAAAATGGAGTTTTGAGTATTCTGCTATTGCTTATGGTATCACCTTGCCTCCAGTCTTCAAATCATTGAAGTAAATGTACAGTAACTATAAAAAGTGTTTGAATAAAATGTGCAGGAATTATAGAATTAATCAGAATATCAAGGAGTAGATGATCTCTAACATACAGAGTGTTATCTAGGGCACAAAACAAACAGAAGGACAAACTATTCCTTTAATATATTTTAACTGGAATTGTCTCATGTTTTAGTGTCTAGAAGAGGTACATCTTCAGAGGACTTTAACTTTCCACTGCCTGGGTCCTTTGCACCAACTGTAAAACAGAGTCAATATTTAAGCTATATTTAATATATTACTTGGTTTTGCTGATAGTTGGGGTCATTTTTGGAAGGCCCTGGACTCTTAAGTCCCATGATCTCTTTTGATAGTCTAATTGTACATTCATAGAATATACTGCTTTAAAGTCATCTATCTGTCCTTAACTATCGCACAGCCTCAGCTTCTTTCTAAGACGCAACACAGTTTGCGTATGCAACTGTAATTCTTACCTCTGTAATGAAAATAAACAGACTTCACTTTCTGCCACCTGCCTTAAGCAGAACTTGGTATCTGCCCTCAACTATACAGACATTATCTTTGATTTGGAAGCTAGCAAATCTGTCACCTCTTTCCATATCCAAATTAATGTCAGAAACATGCTCCAAAAGAAAATACTTTGAGGGGGGGTGTGTCCCTGTGGCCATGTCCTTTATTTGGAGAAGAAAGACAGTTTTACTTGTTTTTCTGACAATGTATTACCACTACCAATAGAGAGATTTATGACTTTCTCCTTGGCACAAGAGCTTGAAGGGGCACAAGGCCCCTGAAGGAAGCACCTGGATTTTTACTGATACAGAGCAATATATATTTTTCTACCAGGTCAGTTGCTTGACAGAGCATAGCAAAAAAGTATCCTTCTGCTATCACTTTGCTGTGACTGTGAAGAGAGTAGGCATTGTGTTGGCTGCCATCTAACTTACAGTTTTGATGTGTCTTATGCACCTTAAAATATGATGCTAATTTTAATATGTTGAATGATACTTTGACAATGATATTTCTGTGTTACCTGGTGAGGAAACAAGGCTCCTAACAGCTTTTGTTACTTACTGCCAAATTCACTCTGTGGAGTTTGAGAATGCACGGAGAGATAACACGATACAGTATTCATATTAACCTCTCCTTAAAGCTAGGTGTTTCCTGATAAAAACATTGCCTTACAAGAGACTTACTGTTCAGAAAAGCTCATCCATACTATGCATTCAAATAAAGCAGGAGGTTTGAATATGAGGGATTTTAAAATTATAATCATGCCCTAGCTGCTCAGTGTGTGTTTTGATGTATTTCTTGGAGCTCAGACCCAGGGAAGGGAGTCTGCAATGTCTTGTCTAAACGGTTCCTGGGATCCTCACCAGCATTATCATTCTGCATGTTAGAAGCTGGCTGAAATTTGGAATTCCAAACAGTTTTGACAAAAACAGTTTTTAGGAAATTGTTGAGGGTAAATTTTCACACTTGCCTGCTTCTTTAAGCAGATCTATAGGGTTTTTTTTGTATATCAGGATACACTACTGATACCTTGGGGAAAGTTGGTTGGTTTTTTTTAGGTAAAACTCTGAGCTGTGATGAACGTTCAAAACTGTGTTAGTCTCACAAAACCAGTATGTTCAGCTTTATATATTCAGCAGGAATCTACACAGCTCTACTAGGAAAAAATTTAATTGTAGGTTATTTTTGGACAAAACCACAAAACAATGCATTTTAGCTAATGAATATTTCATGCTAAATGCATAAACAGTCCTAGAAGCAGGAACCAGAAATTAATACCTTCTTTCCAGTAAGTGCCCTCACTGAGGGGTCACCAGATCTTGTTCTTTCAAGCACTTCTTGATCCCATAAATCCTGAACTATTTCCAACACAATGTCAGAATTTCAACAGGAACAGGTAGGTCAGGGTATTGCCCCAGGCTGCTGGAAATATGGATCTGTCACTGAGAGTAAATTGAACATGGATAAGTGCTATAAAAAAGGGATGGGAAGAAGCATTGTCATGTTCTCTTTCTTCTCATATGATTTAAAACAAATTATAAGTCATATGTGCATCTCTGAGTGATTTTGTCCTTCTGTCTGTCTTGAAGATAGTAGCCAGGGCTGCACTGGTGAAGCAAATTTCCTAAACCCCAAAGGGTGCTGAATGGTGCCAAATGTCTGCCGGCAAACTCAGGGTTTGAGCTTACAGCTGTGAGATCTTTCACCACTAGGATCAGTTGCAATTCTCATCTTCCCAGGTGTTGTGGTTTAACCCTGATCAGTAACTAAGCACCACACAGCCGCTCGCTCACCCTCCNCCAGGGCAAGTGTCTTTTTGTTTTATCTAACTCAAAGCCTTTTGAGACTAGTCTAAACCTCCTCACTGACTGAAGTAAACCTTTGATCTTTGTTCTGTGGTTTGTACCTCTAAAAATGACACTTAAGGATCTTGGTTAAGTATATAATTATCGCTCTCTCCAAATCACAATGGATCATATGAAGTTGCCTCTGGACCACAGTAGCTACTCATTTTAAGACTGTGACTTCCATGAAAAGTACTGTTTATGTTATAACCACACCAGTATTTATTCACAACAGAAGAACGCATCAATTGACTGCCTGGTTGCTATTATCAAGCCCAGGTTCTATGGGGGATGTTATTGTCTGCCAGAGTTTTACATAAGGACCTCCTATAACCATTGATTGCTTCCTCAGGGTCCTCATAATCTGACCTTCTTTTCCTATTTATTTTCCTGTTTCTGTGTTCCAAGTCTCCAGCTGAAACATGTACTGTCCTGAGAGCTGGATTGCAGTACCTCACCTGTAACTCTTAGAAAAATTCTTAGAATTCAATCCATAAAAAGAAATGACTTTTACATTCATGGTTTCAAAACAGCAACTTTAGCTGTATCGATTTTCAAAAGAAATGAGAAAGAAATTAGTAGTAAGAGCATACTTTTTCCCCTCTTACTCTCTACTTCCTCTCTGTTCTGTAGGAAAGGATTTGCTATGTAAAAATTTTCAAGAAATCATTTTATAATTTTGAATACAGGGTTTTAGTCTATGGAAAGTACATCATACTTTTGTTTGGTGTATATTAGATCCTTTCTCTTAGTTTTCTTTGTATTGGAAATCTTCTAGCCTAATTTTAAGGAAAAATTTGGCAGCCTACAAAGTATGAAGGCTTTATGGCAACGTTTCTTTCACTCCTTCCATATTCAGGTATTTTAGTTACTCTTCTAATTTAGTACCTGCTGCTTTAACTTGTGCAAATTCTCTACCTGAAACCCATCTTTTTTCTTTGCTTGTATCTCTTCATATGTATCCTGTTCTATTCTCTTTCACTATCTCTTTTTTCCCAACTGTTTAAAAAAAAATAAATCTACAACCTACTTTCACCCATTCTTCCATGCCAAGAGATTAAACACAACACCTACTAATACAGATTTGATGTCTTCACTTCTTACAGTCTTGATTGCTTCGTTTTCTGCCATATTGCAGGAAAGAAAAATTGGTCTGCAACTGTACTTGTGCTAAGGACTTCAGTCTTTACTAGCTAGCCCCAGAGCGGCGCTCATCACTGAGAACAGTATTGCAACGTTTTCTCATTAAACCGCTGTCATACTGTGCTGTCAGTATTACTCCTCAACAGTCCCTGACAATTCTTTTTGCAGGGAAAATGGGATAACATTTGCTAAGTTTCTGGAAAATGTTATACGCCTCTGAATGTTGGTATCCCTTTTTAGACCTGGCCTCGAAATGAAAGTCAGGAAGAAAGCTGAGCTCTTGCTTTGAGTTTGCCACACTAAAGCTGTGGTAAAGCAAATAACAATTACCGGAGAAGACATCCCAGATACTCAGTATCTGAAAAAATCTGTAGTAGACTAGGAAGTGGTTAAATGGTGACCCACAGGGAAGCTCCCAGCTCCCAGCACTGTAGATAAAAGAGTGCTGCCTGAAAGAGGGTAGTTATTATTTAATTTCACTTGTTTTGTATAGATTAGTCTTGTAACTGTAACAGCCTAGCAAATAATGCTTTTATGTGTATAATGTCCCTTCTGCACACTATACTGTTCAGTGGTTAATCACTATAACAAATGCAGAATTGTAGGTGCAGAACTGCAAGAGGAGAATACATCAGTCCTTGGTAGCAGCTTAGTACCATCCTGCAAAACCTTTGTCAGGTTTTTAATAATCACTCCTGTACAAATTACAAGGAGTAACATTTTCTTGACAGATTGTGTCTTACCTTTCTCCATGTTAATAGCGGTGAGTACATTAATATTAATATGGAACTGGACTGTTTCTATAGCAAGTGATATTAGAGATGCTAATCATTGCTATTCATCTGGAGGTTATGGTATATAATCACAAAAATGCTGATGAAGCACCTTCTGATATTATTCAAACTTTTGTTCAGTAGATTTTATTACTCCTATTCAAAGAAGCTACCAAATAAATTATTTTCATGGTTTTAAGAGTGTAATGATGGTGGACATTAATTGATGCTTATTGTAGGAACTTGTAAAATATCTTCTTGATAAAGTGACCAAAGAGAGGGAGTGAATACTATCTTGTGAGATGTTGATCAAACAAACCATTGATTCTTCTTACAGCAATTTTTATGAACTACAAATTAACCGTGTGAAAAGTTCAGCAAATATATCTTTGGGAATAATAAAGAGGTGTTATTCTACATTTCAGTTAATGATCTGATAAGAAAAATGTATCTTCTTAACAGTCATATTTGGGCACAGTAGTTCAAAAGAACAGAAGCTGGGGGAAGGGAAATGCATCGTAGGCACCAGTCCACATTTTTAACTGGATGTTTTATCTTGTCTTCTGAAATAAAAAGATTAAGTCAATTTTGTAAACATCTCATTATTTGGAAAAATCCTGAGATGTTCAGAAGAGCAGCTCTAATGCCATTTTCTCTGCGGCTCCTAGGATCTGGGATGAGAATGTGGGTTAGTATCTCTTCTGTTCAGCATACATTATTATTCTTTTCTGGTTTTGGATATTTTTTTTTCCCAAAGAATTATCTCTCCTATTTATGGTGATTTGGTATCTCATTAAGATCACGATTTCTGCAAAACTCCTCTTAAAAAAAAACCCCAACAAGATATGAAGGTGTCAGCTGAAAAGCAAGATACGAGATATTCATTTCAGTGGACTAATTTTCCGAGTGCCTGGATGATTTGAAAACAGGCCATTTCTCACTACTGTCCCAAAGAGAATCTACCTCATCACATACACAACTAAAATTTTTCAATTTCTTTTTTTGGATAAAGATTAATAATTACCCAACTCCAACAATAATATTTGTAATATTTTTGATCCAGTATTAAAACTGATACAGGAAGAAAACCCTTTTCTTTCTACATCTTTCAAGGAAAAACCTCAGTGACAGGATTTAGAAAATGTTTGCCTAGTCACTGTAACTCAGAAAGTTGTCATTCATGGAGAATAAGCAAAGCATGCTTCCAAAACATGTTCTGCTGTTGGCCGACTCCTGTCTGCCTAGAGTTAGAACAACTGTAAGTTGAAGATAAAGATGTGTCTTCTTGGTGGCAAAAAGATGTATTTACACCTCTATGGCTAGTCCTTGCTTCCTGACATGAATTCAGTGCTCTAGTTACCATAAACCTTGATGTGTTTATGGTAAAGTGATGATAGGAGTATGAGACTCGCACTACCTCATGCTGCTACAGGCTGCAGTCTCAGGGAAATACCATGTATGCTAAAAATTGGAAGGCTCCTTTTTGTTCTACTTTGAGTTACTGTATAATTAAAAGGTAGATTTTTTATGAAGAATTCAGTGTTAAATCTCTTTCCAGTGAAGGTCATGTTTAAGATCTATGACTTTCACTGAAGCAGATTTATTCCACTAAGTACTTTGGAAAATTCCCTTATAAATCTGTTAAACACATTATTGTATTGACCCATGTAATACTGTAAGAACAAAGTAGTAGCTGTTCCACTCTAAATTTTTACACAAAAGTTGAGAGAATTCAGGTATTCTGAGGATCTACCTATGTATTGTAATCTTAGTGCATCTACCACTGAAAAACTTTCTACAGCTATTTCTCACTGCAGTTTCCTGTCAAGAAACAACTAATTTTTTTTTTCTGATTTGCTTGCTGTCAAAATGAATAGATGGACAGAACAATTGCAGGTAAAATGTTATACTGTCATGCTTATAAATATTGCAGAAAACCTCCATATCATTTCCTATGGAGAATCACATCACAAAAAGTTGCAAAGCAACAAGAAAACTGCTGTGGAGCAACTCTAACAACTTCTGCACCTCATGTGGCTTTGAGTTTAGCTAACCTGTGTTCAGAGCTGGCCTTTTTTCAAACTCTCTGGGTGGTTTTGATCTGTGATCTTAGCATAAAGTGCAAATACCAACTATCTGTGTTTCTGTAAGTTGTCCTTACTTTTGAAAATCAGGTTTGTATCTGGAGTCTCTTCCATATATCCTTTCCCAGATGTTCCAGTTATTCATGTCTGTGGAGGATCTTCCCTTACAGTCTGGTCTCTCTTGGCTACCGGCTGAGATTGGTATGTGCCTCTTTTAAGAGCAAGTGTAAGTGCTTGTGCTAAGACACTTGCTTTCCAGCATGAAGGGAGAACTCACACTTTCAGCTTCTAGTTAATTGAGGCATGATCTTTCTCTACAGGAGATATCATTTGTGTCTCTGGGACCAGAGCTTAAAAATGCAGGTGATAAAGGAAGCTTGCATCACATGAAGAGGCCTTGCCCTTGCCCTTGCCTTTCCCCTTCCCTCACCTTCCTCCCATCTGATTTCTGGTTTTACTCAGTCTGTGCTAATGGCACCCAGACACACACGCACTCACACATCTCTTATCTCACGTAGCTGATGAAGGCGGAGCTGGAAGAACACGGTGGAGGGCATTGTAGCTGGAATATGTGGAATATTGTCTGTATTATGGGAGTAAGCCCAAAGTTAACAGTTCTACAGTGTTGGCTTCCAGTACTTGCAGAAGTGGTTTGACGACTTGTAGGAACCAAAGGAATGCAAATAAATACACTGTCTACATTCTGTAAAGTGTCAGATAATTATATACTTCATATCACATACAGTTTTAAGATCTGCGGTCTAGCAATGTAATAGTGTAATTATAAACATACGACTTCTAATTCAGGAAGAAAATAAGATGTTCATGGTGTGAACTGTATTCCCTGTGACAGTTTTAACTCCTGAGCAAAGATTGTATGATATTTACTCTCTGGTTGAGGTAGCTTATGACATTATGCTTTTCTACAGCAGATATTTTAAAAAAATCTCACCAGCCAGGTACTTTGTAAACATGATTCAAAATTATTAAATTGGTTAAAAAAATGATGCTGATTTCAAGACAATATTTACCAGATTTGAAAGATTATAAATACGCACAGTTAATAGAAAGAAGAAGAAAAAATTATGTTCTGTGTAAGAACTCATTCGAATCCTTCCATTCTCCTTCATCTGCAGGCTCCTTCAACAGTGTTGTGTCATGAAAAGTTGACTGTTTAAAGGCCTAAAGGATAAAAGAAAACCCTACCTGGAAATGGAACAGAGAAAACAACAAGGCACTTCAAAAAAAAAAAAAAAAAAAAAGAAAAAAACTAATAATTTAAATGGCAACATGAAATGTTCACCCGAATTGCAGTGTGACTAGGACCGTNGGATCTTACAAATTATGGGTGGTGGTACTCACAGAGCCACACCTAAAGTTTTATAAAGAGGTCCCAATTCTTTGGTGCGACATTTTTCAACTATTGGACTGCTTTGAAACTGTAAGTGTTCTCAGTGCAAGGAGATCCTACCTTGAATGGATCACATAACAGCTGGAGCTTTATAGAAGACATGCATAATAGAAATGGGACATTTGATGAGCATTTGCTAATGTGGATTGAGTGACTTGAATTACTGATATAATTATGAATATCTTATCATGCATAATTATCTGCACAAAGAGCCCATATAGTACAGTAACTCTGTCAAAGGGGCTCCAGCTTGTCTTTAATGTGAAAATAATGTTTAGTACTTTACTTTTATGAAGCACTTTATAAATACTAACTAATTAAACCTTACAACACCTTTGTAAAGTGGATGAGTAAGTCTTGAGATTAATTGTAGTTAATGGGTTTTGTTGCACCTACAGTGGTCAGCACAAGTCAGAGTTTCCTTGGACCACAGTGGGAGGATGGGAAGCTTCACAGGGCTGACCCTACAGAACAGCTTTGATAGATCTGGTGAATTTAAAATGCCTGTTTTCAGGTGTGTTCCTTGATCAAACAACCAGTGTAGCCTGAATAGTTGGTATTGTTTAAAAAAGTATTCCAGGCTCAAACTCAGGGAATTTTAGCATTAAATAAGAGATGAAAAATCAGACTTGTACAAGAGAAATGAGGGGAATACAAAGGGAAAAAGAAATTCTAATAAAAATCTTGGCTAGTGGAAAATGTCATTACAGTTGTCTTGAAAAAATGATTGAAACAGAGACTATTACCACAGATTTACCATTTTTTACATCAGGGTACAAGTAGAAAAAGCCAATACAAATTGGCTCCTTGGTTTGGACCTGTAATAAAAAGGGTAGACAGTCTTCTTTTCATGGCACATGACAGAATGACAGGACTAACAAAGACATCTCCTGAGATCCTAAGTAGGCTGCTAGGGCTTGGGTACAATAATTCCAGGTACAACCTCACATGGCTGTTGATCTAGGTATAAGGCTGCTCTCCCAGTCAGCTTCTATCCTCCAAGTGGTAGGTAAAGCATAGGAGTCTGTCTAGGGAGTCATTTGGAAATAGTTTATGAATTGTCATTTAGTCTAAGAAATAATTTTTGCTTTCTCACCTAACTGGCATCATAAAATGGGTTGGGGAGGGAAGGAGGATGGCTTTGGGTTTTGGATATATATTTTTCCTGCAAATCAGGCTTGTTAGACAGATAGGGAGGATAGGCTACAAAGTTCTCACACCAGTGAGGCAAGCAGCTCAGCCATATGAAAAAGAAAAATATATCTTAATAGTGTCAAAGACCCCTAAACAATACAATTTCCTCTCATTTCACTCTTATGAGCACTAGTATAGAGAATGGAGAGTTCCTGAAGAGTAGTGGGAACCAACTAAAGAAACAATTGAAGACTGACAGAAACCCTAAGTCAGATGAAAATAACTAGGGAAAGATGACATCTAGCTGAATTATTGGTGGTAGTTCCCCAGGGAGTTATGCTAGTGAAGCTGTAGTCTAATTAAACCATACACTCTGCATCTTCCTGCATATTTGTGGCAGTGCATCTCCAGCCAAGCTGCTCTGAGGAGCAATACCATAAAAAGCCCTCAAGATTTTTGTAGTAAATAAAATTCTCTTGACATATAGGCTCTGATTTGAACTACCTCTATAGAATACCCAGCTCAGAAGCCAATGGAGACCATTTACTCTCCTTACAGCAGAGTCTTGGCAGAACCAGAGGAGAAACAAGTCCATCCCATCCATAGAGTGGCACACAGGTGGTAGATTTAGAATAGACATCACATATACACAGAAAGATAAAGCTGGATCCAGAACGTCTTCAGTTTCCAGTGAAAAATCCACTTAATGAGCAAACTTCACATCTTCACTTGTTTGTTTCTTTTGCAGGGTGTATGTGTTTGTGTGTCTTATTTTCTCAATGGAAAAGACAGAA